>WOXC01007959.1:0-138372 GCA_011680675.1 Gymnobelideus leadbeateri | reverse complement strand
TCTGTGGCTCTAAAATCTGTTTAGAGTCGTTTTTTTAAAGGTATTGGAGGTGGTTAGAGAAGGAACTCAAGCAAGTTCCTGCCTTTACTCCATCATCTTGGCTCTACCTTCCCCCCCCCCCCATTCACTTTTCTACTTTGATTTTGTTCAGTTTAGCATGAACAGTACTCACTGATCCCTCTAACCTTCTCCATACAACTCCATTACATTTCTTCAATTCAACCAACAGTTATTATATGTCAGTCACTGTGAAGATGACCTCTTTCATATAGTGATGAGTTCTCCACCTGTGAGTCAAAAGAACCTACAGAGCACAGATCTTGTTTGGGGGCAGCTAGATGGAGAAGTGGATAAAATGCCAAGTTGGGTATCACAAAGACTCATCTTCAAGAATTCAAATGCATTTTCAGACACTTACCAGTTATATGACCCTGGGCTAGTCACAACCCTTTTTTCCACAGTTTCTCATCTATAAAATGAACTGAAGAAGGAAATGGTAAACCATTCCAGTATCTTTGCCAAGGAAATCCCAAATGGGTCATGGTGAGGTGGACATGACTGAAAACCAACTCGATAACAATAGCACATAGATATGAAGAAACTGAGGCGGAAAGAAGTTAAATTGCTTGTCCCAGGTCACATAGCTGGTAGTGCCTGGGGCCAGATTCAAACTCAGATCTTCCTGATTCTAGGTCCATCAAACTGAGCCAAAAGATATAAATAAAACAAGAGTTGTAAAAGCCTAGGTACTGGGTGAAAATTTATAACATCTAAGTCATAAATGAGAGAGAGAGAATTCTGGGCCATTAACACCAAAAGAAGATGTTCCAGTGGGCTCATTGACCAAAAATGTTTTAAATAATATTTTTGAACCCCTCTTTAAGCAAATATTAAAATTAAGTAGGAGAAGATGAAAAAAATTATTTGAACAAATCTTGCTCTTACCCTGCACTTTTCATTTTTTCTCTCTGGAGACAGTGAAATTGTTTGAAGGCATTTCTATTATTTATGCAACCTTAATTGCACTCTTCTTAAATGGTAGAATTCAACTAAGCCAATAGATGGGGCCCAGTGATTGTCCTGCAGTCCTTCAGAACAGACCCTCCCAAATTAGCAGCTAGGTGTTGCTCAGTGCCTAATTAAAAGCGGAGTTTAGGTTTATAGCTCTAAAGTGAATTTGCAATTACTAACCTTTCTGAAAAACAAGTAGGCCTTCTTCCAGAGCCTAATGCCTTCAGGTTACTACTATAAATTCTTATGGAGCATATCTGAAATGGATTGGCAACCTCATTCCTCAGTGATCTCATGGCTTGCTATCTTGCTAAAATCGCTAGTCTTCAGGCCCTTTCTAAGAGCATCTGCTGACTCATGCTGTATATCATGAGGCATCCTAGAATCACCTTGGAAACAAGCCTCAGACTTTCAAGACTTATTTTAAAATGGGAGTTTGCTTAATGGAAATGGAACACTTTTGATAAATTGTTGGAAAGTTAATAGCTTTTTGAGAGATGTTGGAACAGATTAGAATCTCTTCTCTTGTTTCCTATTATTTTCTACTTTTGTCTTCCTAGCAAGAGTTATGAACTGAAGATACAGTAGAGGTTGATGATGACAGTGATGATGATGGTGATGACGATGACCGATTATAGCAACAATAACAATTTACCTTAAAAGGCACTTTAAGGCTCACCAAGAGCTCTCTTCACAAGGCCCATGTGAGGAATTTGGAATAAGTATTACTGCTACTTTTTAAGACAAGATCTTTGATTTAAAGAGTATAGAGAGCTCTCAATGAGGAAACTCCCCCTACCAAAGCAGATTATCATGTTACTTGCACTTTAAGCCTCAGAGAGCTTCCTGAAGGTACTGAGAAGGGAAATCCAGGATCACAAAACCAGCCTGGATCAAAACCAGTTTGTCCTGATTCCAACATTGACTGAGACATTGAAAAAGGACCAGACTTTTTCTGCTCGATTCAAGACCATATGCTAGATGAATGAATGAAAGCTGCACAGAGGCAAATTTCACCTAAAGAAAAACCTCCACATGATAAGTTCTGGCCTGCGAGGTGGGGTGCTCCCTCTGGTTGACCACTTGTTGAGTGTGTTGAAGAGGGTTATTCCTACATACTTATAATGATCCAGATCACCTCAGAGGTCCCTTCCAAACCATGATTCTGTCAATCTGAGAGCAGTGAGGCAGTTAGAAGAAATTTCTGGGCTTGGGATAGATGTTCATTGTTCAGAGGACCTAGGGGGTGTCTATAATTTTACCTCTACTGGGGAGAAAGTGGCCCAAGAGAATGACAGAGAAAACTTACAAGGCTAAAGCTAAGACCATCAAAATCTCCAGAAAAGCAAGAAAAATTACTTCAAGCTAGTGCCACAAGAAACTGGAGAGAAACAAACATTGCTGTAAGCTGGACAAGGAAGGTTTTTTTTTTTTTTCTTAACTACGTTTTGAGGAGATAATAAAAAACACCCAGTTTCGTGGCTAGTGTGAGGAAGGCAAATTGTAGTTCTTACAACCTAGAAATGAGGGGTAAGAAAAATAAATTCTAGAAATGCTAAGACACTCAACAGCCATATGAAATTGAATTTAATAACTAGGAACCAGGACTAAACATGGGGCAGCTAGATGGCACAGTGGAGAAGAAAATGGCTGCCCAGTCCAGTGTCTTGGCCAATAAAATCCCAAATTGGGCCCCAGAGAGTTGGATGTGACTGAACAACAAGAACAAGGACTAAATATAGAGTAAAGACGCAGGTTGCATATGAGCAACAATCGGGAATCTGTGGTGATATGATATTTTATCATTTTAAGAGAACATTTTATTGATGTCTTTTGTCTTTATATCAGTCATCTACCTCCCACATGTTGTTCTAGAGAATTATTCAATGTACCTTGGAGGATTTTTTTCTTAAATCTTATTATTTAAAACATCTAGGGAGGTTCACGAAAAGCCTAGGCATCGTCCTCACACAATGGGAAGTGAACAGTCAAGGGAAGTTTTATGTTTCAATGAAAACATAGTTACTTTAAGAGCCCCCATAGGAATATCAGCCAAAACACATAAAACAGTTTTCATTAAACATATGCCTCAACAGTCCCTCCTGATCTTGGCAAGCTTTGGAGTAAGAAACAAACATCTTCAATGATTAATCAGTTTCATGCCTTGGTATAATTCATCCTCCGTCACCTCCCCCTCCAAAAATAAAGCATCTTCTTGATCAGGTAGGAAGGATTTAAATAAAATAAAGCCTTTCACTTTTTTTCTACAGTACAGCATAATGGAGAGAGAACTGGGCTTACTGACAGGAAGAAAGACCTGAATTCAATTCCTGTACCAGACACTGAAAAGCTATTGAAGGCACTTAATCTCTATGTGCATCAATTTCTTCATCTGTAAAATAGGTATATCAGCTTAAGTTTAAGCCTCTAAGGTCCCTTATAGCTCTATGTATATAGATTAATATATGTGTATTAGTTTGTTAATACTAAACATTGTAACATGTTGAGCCTAATAAGAGCCTTGACTCAGACAAGATCAACATTCTAAAAAGAGCCACAAGAACCAGCTGAGCCATGGAATATAGTTATTGGCCCATTCATGGAAAGAACGTTGATTTCAGCAGCTCTTTAATTGGTGTTTCAAGCAGATATTTTAGAAAATTATTGGCCCTCAATCTTCCCTACTGCACCGCCTGTTCTGCCTAATATTTTTTCCCTTCTAGAGCCATCTTTCCAGCAACAATAATATAACAGTCCTCTTGCAGAGAAGCTTTGCACATGAAAATTAGTCTTAATGATTTACATATTCTGCATATCTTTCAGACTTAATGAGCAAACAAATTAGTAACTTCTATCTTGGGATTGTTACTATGAAGAGTTTTAAACTTAATAAATGGATTTTATATAACCTGCTCTTGGGAATGCTACAAGGAGACAATGATTCAAGAGGCTTGGTGTAGGCAGATACCTGCCTGGCTGGATTGGGTTGGGTTTCTCCTGTTTCTAATAGTTGGTAGAAATAAGAGGCAGAAAGCCAAAAGACATCTTTCCCAATCTCCCTCAAAGTTAGTGTCTTCCCTCTGAGGTTGCACTTACTCTGAATATATAATATATGTTTATGGGTTATTTTCATGTCACGTCCCTCTTTAGAAAATGATCTTCATGGTGTGGCTAGGTGGCACAATGAATAGAGGACCGGCCCTAGAGTCAGGAGGACCTGAATTCAAATCTGGCCTCAGACACCTAACAAAAAAACTAGCCATGTGATCTTGGGCAATTCACTTAACCCCAATTGCTCCTCAAAAAAAAAAAAAAAAAAGCAAATGATCTTCATGAGGACTGGGACTTTTTTTGCATTTCTTTGTTTCCCAGTGCTTAGCAGGGTGGCTTGCTCATTGACTTGCTCCGTATGAGAATCAGGTAATCATTGAAAATGGGAGAAAGGAAGGAAATTATCACAAGTGGCTGTGAGGAGAGGCCTTGTAGCATCAGATAGGCGATAACAACAACAAGAATAACAGCATTTATAAAGTGCCTACTATGTACCCAGTACTGTGCTAGGCCCAATTATAAACAAATAAAAACAACAAAAACCAACAAAAGTCTAAAGCCACAATAGCCCTCCCTCCATAGAATGAGGGAAATGCTTCCTGTCTAGAGCATGAATTATCCCCTGTCTCATCCTTTGCTTCTATTTCTGCCTGAAAGGTAGCAGAAAGTGACGAGAATTTGGAAGAAGTACTTTTATTTTCCACTTTGTTTACTTTTTGTCTTAAGCCTTTAAATGTGATTTTAAAAAATGTTGGCAAACAAAAATGAATTATTTGAGGATACTGTTTACTTATTATTCATGTTTAGAGCTCAAGTAAGAGAGAGGAGAAGGGGTTTCTCCCATCCTGGCAAGAGACAATTTTATCTTCTAGAAATAAATTACTTGGTTCAGTAGAGCAGGATTAAACCTGGGAACTGGAGCTGTTCAGGCAAAGGGAATGCTGTTATTTGACCTGGCAAAAGAATTTGAGACCCATAGACACAAATATACCTAATTTAAAACAAACCATGCCATTAAAAGCTGTGGGAGGAGTTAAGAGGAGAAAGGAACTAGGTTTAAATGCACTAGATTTAAAAATAATGTCAAATCTCCCAAAAGGGAGGGAATGAATTCTTTAGGAAGCTCCAATCACAGCAAAGGAGGGAGGCCTAAATTTGCTTTACATTTTCAAACAGTTTCTTTGGCTAAAAGGATAACATCAATTATCAAAAACAACATTTTTCTAGCACAATGCCAGGCTACCCTCATCCCTAAGTTCTTCTAAATGTTTGGCTTTGATCAGACCTTCAGGCACAAAAGGCAATAAAAGTTGCATCTGACCTTCCATCTCAGCAGGACTGATGAGTTACTGTTTCATTTTATTTACTGTTTATATTGATATTTTTTCTCTTCTGAAGTTGTCATAGACAGTAGAAACTACAGAACTGAAACACCGTTGATCTAAAAAGAGGGAACATAGACTAGAAAATGCAAAGACCTTGATTGTCAACACCAACTGGTGTTTTATACTTAAAATATAAACTATTTTTTTTTAAATTACTAAATTCACTTGCATAATTCTTTCTAGAACCAAACTTCCCCTCTCTCCATCTGCTCCAGGTGTCATGACCCTTCTCTATTATACCTCAATTATCCTTCCCCAGGCCAATTCATCTCTGGTCACCTCTCTACTAGTCACTTCCACTGTACCTTCCAGAAATGCCTTTCTACTAGAAATTAAGTTGTCTTTATCCTCACTGTCCTCCTCTTGCATTCCTTAAATCTCCCATGGCTCCCCCTCCCCCACTCTCTCAGAGGAGAGCCTTGTTTCATGTTTCTGTAAAACTTTCTCTTTTCCTTTCTTTCTCATTTCCTATCACTCAAGTACCTTCTGCCACTCTCTCCTCCTTCACCCCTGTCTCATATAATGAAGTGGCCTTACTCCTTATCAAGGCTAACCTCTCTACCTGCACAAGTGATTCCATTCCATCCCATCTTCTCCAACATCTTGCCCCCACTGTCATGTCCCTCTATCACTTATGCTCAATTTCTCCTTGTCTATTGTTTAATTCCCTACTGTCTTCAAAACTACCTATGTCTCTCCCATTCTGAAAAAAGGCACTTAACCTTTCCATCTTTCTATCATTCTATAACTCTTCAGCCCTTTTTAAAAATTATTTTTATTTATTTCGTTAAATATTTCCCAATTACATGTAAAAAATTAAGATTTTTTGAATTTGAAATTCTCTCCTGCCTTCCTGCTCCACCCTGCTCCTTGAGAAGGCAAACAATTTGATACCAAATTGTAAAGTCATGAAAACCACGTTTCCATATTAACCATGTTGCAAAAGAAATCACACACACACACACACACACACACACACACACACAACCCAGAAAAAATAAATTCTTTTATAAATATGCATTCAGAGTTCATCAATTCTCTCTCTGAGCTGGATAGCATTTTTCATAAGGGTCCTTTAGAATTGTCTTGGGCCATTGTCTTGATCAGACTATTTGAGTCTTTCACATAGTTAATCATCTTTACAATGTTGTTACTGTGTAAAAATAGTCATCTGGTTCTTTTAACTTCACTTTGCATGAATCCATACAAGTCTTTCAAGATTTCTCTGAAACCATCTCCATCATAATTTCTTATAGCAAAATAGTATTCCATTACAATCATGTACCACAACTTGTTTAGCAATTCCCCAATTAATGAATATCCCTCAATTTCCAATTCAATACCATCACAGAAAGAGTTTCTATAAATATTTTTGTATATATGCATCCTTTTCCTTTTCTTTGATCTCTTTGGAATACAGACCTCGTAGTAATATAACTAGGTCAAAGGTTGTGCAGCTTTATAGCCCACTGGGCATGCTTCCAAATTATTTTGCAGAATGGCTGGACTAGTTTATAACCCCACCAGTAGTGAATTAGTGGCGTCCCAATTTTTCCACATCCCCTTTAGTATTTGTCATTTTCCTTTTCTGTTATGTTTGGCAATCTGATAGGAATAAGGTAATATCTCAGCTATTTTAATTTTCATTTCTCTAATCAGTAGTGGCTTAGAGCATTTTTTAATGAAATTATTTGTAGGTTTGATTTCTTCTTATGAAAACTGATTATTCATATCTTCTGATCATTTATCAACCAGTGAATTGTTCTTATGTTTATAAGTTTGGCTCAGTTCCCTATGTGTTTGAGAAATGAGACCTTTATCAGAGAAACTTGCTGTAAAGTTTTTTTTTCCCACTGTTTTCTGATTTCCTTCTAATTTTGGCTACATTAGTTTTGTTCATGCAAAAGCTTTTTTTTATGTCATGAAATCAAAATCATCTATTTTATTTTCCACAATCCTTTCTATTTCTTTTTTGGTCATAAGCTCTTCATTTATTTACAGATCTCTCAAGTACATTTTTCCTTGTTCCCCTAATTCGCCTAGGATATTACCATTTATGCCAAATTGTTTATTCATTTTGATATTATTTTGATATACAGCATGAGACACTGACTTATGCCTAGCTTCTGCCAAACTACTTTGCAGGTTTCCCATAAATTTTTGTCAAATAGTGAGTTCTTGCCCCCAAATCTTGGATCTTTGGGCTTAACAAGTACTAGATTACTACGGCATTTACTATTATGTATTATGTACTGGAATCACACTAGGTCACACAGTAAATTGAGTGCTGGACCTAGAATCAGCAAGATTCATTTTCAGGAGCTCAAATATGGTCTCAGACACTTACTAACTGTGTGACTCTAGGCAATTCATTTAACGAAATGGTAAACCACTCCAGTGTTTTGCCAAGAAAACCAAGAATAGGATCACAAAAAGTTGGACACAATGTAAAACAACTGAACAGCACAATTATGTACATAATCTATTCCACTAATCCATCACTCTATTTCTTAGCCAGTAGCAGATTGTTCTTTTATCAGTATTACTTTGAAATCTGGAACTCCTAGGTCACCTTCTTTCACATTTTTTATTGATTCCCTTGATATTCTTAAACTTTTATTGTTTCAGATGAATTTTGTTACTATTTTTATAGTTCTATAAGATAATTGTTTGATAGATTGGTATGACATTGAATAAATAAATAAACTTAGGTAGAATTGTAATTTTTATTATATTGGTTTGACCTAATCATGAGCAATCAATATTTCTTTAATTATCCAATTAATTCAGGAGGGACAAAATTAATTGAGGTGGACAAAAGACCACTTAGCATTTCCAATTTTCCAATTTCCAAATTTCCAATCTTCTTACAGTTTCTTCCTCTGTGTACTTTTGGTCCAGACATAATGTTTTACTTGCTACTGCTTATCCACACAATACTCAATCTCCCATCTCTGTGACTTTTTCCTGGCTTTTTCCTCTGCTTGGAATACCCTCCCTCCTAAGCCTTGCTTTGTAGCAGCCCTGGCTTCCTTTAAAACTCAACTTCCCTTCCACCTCCTACTAAATATATAGGAAATAGGTGATAGGGAGGGAGAGGGAAATAATTGCAAATCACTTAAAGGTTATGCTTGTATTATACCATTTCCTTTCAAATTTGACATTTGGGACTTTGGAACCTTTTTGATTTAAAGGTTGTAGGGTGTAGCAGCATATTATAATGGAAAGAACACTGGAACTGGAATCAGTTTTTTAGCTGTGATTCTTAGTTCTGCTATTTACTTGCCTATGTGATCTTGGGCAACAGTCTTGCCCTATCTGGGTCAAGGTTTCTTTGTGCGAAAAAATTAGGTAATCTCTGAGGTACCTTTTATATCTCAATTGATAAATTCACTCTAGGTAACTCCTTCACAGAGCTGGAGGTATACTGGAAGACCTAAGTGCATTCCCTCTCTGACCCTTTTCTCCAATCCAATCTTCTTCCATTCTTCTAGCACAGAGGGGCAAGTTATGGAAAAGCAGAGCAGAGTGAATGAAAGTAAAAGCCAGCCCTAGTGATGAGTAAAGTAAAAGATTGAAGCCAACCCCTCCCTCAGTCAGTGGCAAAGGGCTGGCTGTTATTTTAAAGCAGTTTTGTCTCCCTTGGCTAAAACAAAGCACTTTCTACATGAGGAAGATTCTGCTGGCAATAGAATTCCTATTTCCAAATGTAGGGGAATTGGAGGAAGGGGATTAACTGGGTGGGGGGAAAGAATAAGTTTCTTGATTTTCTTCTTAGTATGGATGTGTTGAGGAAGGAGATAGAAATAATACTCTAGGGGAGACTGATGCAAATAAAGGCTGAGTGACAGGTGCAGAAAATGTGTCCCCAGAAGCTTGACAACTAATTCTATTTTTTTCCCTGCTGATTTACACAGGCTCAGTAACAAACATAGAAACATATCATTACTCCAACTTAAATTTTGATTTGCCCTTTAAGGTTTTCTCCTCTTGTTATCACCTTCTCTCCTCCAGTGTCTGGCTGCCCATCTTTCAGAACTCTGCATTTCATCCAAGTTCTTGTATTTTCCCCTCTCATGATTCAAACATCCTCTGATCACTCATAGGGACATATGGCTGCTAAGTGATGCATTTTTAAGCATGTTTAATGGACCTAAGACCTAATTAAAGCGCTTATCAAAAGTGGAGATACATGTGTGCCTATTGTACTCAGTAGAGGTTATTGTTTCTGTCTCTAAAGTCTTTCAATAATGTGATCTCCAGCAACATGAAGAGGTTAAAAAATAACCCAGAAAACGGAATGAATGAGAAAAATAAAACAGAAGGAATGAATGCAGTCTGTTCATAAACAGGCAGGAAGGAAGGAAAGCCCAGAAGCCAGCCTTCACTATTCCTTTAGATCTTTTTCACTTGATTTAGGTGAATAAATGAGCATGGAGCCCTTAGAATTTTTCCTGGTGTCAGCTTTGAAAAACAACTAAGCCTGTGTTCCAAGGAGGTCAAAGACAGAAAATATACTCTCATATATGCTAAAATCTTTATAGGAGCAGTTTTCTAGTTGTATGGAACTAAAAACAAAGTTGATGTTCATCGTTTGGGAAATAGCTAACCACATTATGGTATGTGAATGTGATGGAATGTTAGTGTGCCCTAAGAAACTATGAATATGTTGACACAGAGAGGCATACAAAGATTAGTCTGACCTGATACAAAGCAAAGTGAGCAGAGCCAGGAAAACATTCCATACAATGACTATAGCAATCGAAATGTACAGAACTTCAGCATACATATGGCTATTTCATTCCCCTGCTCAATGAACTCCAGTGCTTTTCTATTGCCCCTAGGATTAAATACAAATTCTTGTGGCATTTCAATCTGTTCATGACCAGGCCCCAGCTCACCATGCTAGCTCAAAATCTAGCCTCTACAGTCTCTAAACACAAAAGACCAGGGGGTCGAAAGCTGGTTTGTCTCTCCAGCCCCGACTCCATCATGAATTTGGAGCCAGCTAGCTATTATTTCCCTCTTTGGTCCTCAATTTGTTCATCCATAAAATGAAGTTAAATGAGAAGATCCTTAACATTCTTTCCAACTTTAAAATTCTATTTTTCTAATATAGATGATGACTTCCCTAAAATGTTCAGGATGCTAAAATCAAAATGACAAAGGATAATATCATTTAGATTAAACTATCATTTATTAAGTACCTATTATATTACTGTCACCATGCAAGGTGCTCAAGATAAAGACAAAAAATATGAAACAAATCCCTGACTCCAAGGAACTTACATTTTATTCTGAGAAAGCAAACATGCATGTGCACATGTGATTATGTTAAAATGTACACAAAGTAAATATAAGATAATTTTGTAGGGGGAAGAACTCCCAACTGGGGAGTCACAAAGGGGTTCACATAATTTCTTATGAGAATTTTAATATTAAAAATTAACCAGAGAGAACATTTTTATAGTACATGTAATTTGCTATATTTTCCTTAAACAATCCATCAGTAATACTATGCAGACAAAATACTTTTATGTGAGCATGGTGCATTTCAAGTAATTCATTGAAAGCTTTCAAACCCATATAACTTATCACTGCCATATCTCTGACATTGACTTGACTGTGGGTATTTCTGACAACCATATCAAAAGCATTTGAATATTCTTCTTGTTTTACATTCCTGGAATTTGTCATTCAATAGTAGCAGAATGTCGTACTAACCTGAAGTATTCCAAATACTAGCATGGCAAGTTCCAACTGAGATAGGATTATTATAGGAGTAGGTATGAGGGCTCTGAAAAAGGGAATTATTTTTGATTAATGAGACTATCCTATTATGCATGGATAATAATAAAATAATAACAACTGCAGCAAATATATGCCTCTTTAAGGTCTGCAAAGCATTTCTTAACATTATCTGATTTGAACAAATCTACATAGTGATATTACTATCCTCATTCTACAGGTTAAGGAACTAAGGTAAATCAAAGTTAGGTAACATGGCCAGGGTCACATTGCCACTTGGTATAGCTAGGATTTGAATTCAGGGTGTCCTGACTCCATATTCTGCACTCCAACAAATTGTACCACAGTGTAATGAATAAACAGTCATGAAGAACATATTAGGGGCAAGTCAATTAACCACTTAGTATGTCAAAACTCCCTGAGTTTATTTATTTCAGAGCAGGTGCTGATTTTCATTGATGAATTTTTTTTCACTGGGAATAGCCTAAACCCACGAAATCACAGGTCAAGTCAATTAGAAAAAAATATACTTAACACTAAATTGAGGGTAAAAAGTCTCCCTTCCACCCATTTCCTCTCACCTGAACCACGTCAATAGCCCCTCTGAGTCTTCCCACCTTCATCTTCTCCAAGGCCATCCTTCCTGCTATTGCCTTAGTAAGCTTTCTTTTGTCCTTCTCAGATCATTTGGATCACAGTGGAATGAGGCCTGGATTTAGAGTCAAAAGACCTGCTTTCAAATCTTGGCTCTGCCATTTACATGGGTGACCTCATGCTAGTTGGTTAACATCTCTGGGCCTCAGTTTCCTAAAGTGTAAAATGAGGGGATTGGCCTAAATGGTGTCAAAAAATCCTACCTCCCCACCCTTAGCTCAAACTACATCTCTTCATGTTCTCCATGTTCTAGTCTAGCTGGATTATTTGCTTTTTCCCCTATTCTTGCTTTATCCTCCACTCCCTCCATCCCTTTGCTTATACAGTTCCCCATTCCTGGGAAGCTTCCACCAACCCTCCACCCCTAACTATGTCCATTTGGTGAAGTCCTTAATTTCCCCTAACTCCCATCTCTAGGGTAACCTCCTTAAAGCCTTCTCTGACTTTTCCCCTTTTTCTCTCAGGTAAAGAATAGCATTTCTTTCCTCAAGTATCTCTTAGCAGTTTCCCTAAACTGTTTTTTTATTCCTCTCTCTTATATCATTACTATAATCTTGTCTCATCATTTGCTCATGTCTCCTCAAACCCTGCCCTTCTGTCATCCCACTATTAGTCTGCAAGCTCCTAGAGATAAAGTTCTAGGACTGATATCTCTTTAGATCTCCAGTACTCTGACCAGAGCGCCTCCTGTGTAGTAAGCACCAAGCAGATATCTGATGAATGAATGAAAATCACCCTGGATCCCAAAAACATTTTCAGGACCTTGTAGCACCCAGATCCATTGTTATGAACATCAGTGATCAACACATCAGGTGAAAAGATAATGAGAATTAATAGAATTCCAGAAGAACTGGAAAATCCTAGATGGACATGAAGAGATGTAGTTTGAGCTAAGGGCGAGGAGGGAGAATTTCTCATATAGACATAGAGCCAAAAGAGACTTTTGACACCACTTAGGCCAACTTCCTCATTTCAGATGTGAGGAAACCGAGACCCAGAGATGTTAAACAACTAGCATGAGGTCACACATGTAAATGACAGAGCCAAAATTGGAACCCAGGTCCTTTGACTCTAGTCAAACTACTGCATTGCTTTTGGTGATAGATAGATAGATAAATGGATGAATAGATAGATAAATGGATGAATAGATAGATAAATGGATGAATAGATAGATCGATAAATAGATGGATAGATAGATGATGGATGGATACATGGATAGATAGACAGATAGATAGATACATGGATGGATACATGGATGGATAGATAGATAGATAGATAGATAGATAGATAGATAGATAGATAGACTGATAGAGATAGAAAGTCAGATAGATAGATTGGTAGATAGATAGATACATGGAAAATAAAGTGACAGAGATGTTAGATAGATGATACAGAGATTGGTAGATATATAAATAGCTGACTGATAGCTGATCTATTATAGATGAAACATAGAATATAGATATATGATCCATTGATAGAATATTTATTAAGTAAATTATTTTTTCCCCATTCTTGCTCTATCCTCCATTACCTTCATTCCTTTGCTATACAGTTCTCCATTCCTGGAAGCAATTATTGTTTTCCAAGAATTATATTATAAGCACAGAAGATACAAATATAAGCTTGTAAGATAATCCCTGTCCACAAAGCTCACATTCTAAAGGAGAAATCAATACATAAAGAGAAGTTGGGAAGTATTGGGGAGAATATGCATATGTTGGGTTGGTGTGGAGGGGCTTAGAACAGTGGTGTCAAACTCCAGTAGAAATAAGGGTCACTACAGGCTGCATATTGGCAAAGAAAACCACGTTAGCCTTATATGCTACTGGATTTTTAAATTTATTTTATTAAATATTTCCCAAGTCCATTTTAATCTGGTTCAGGCCTTAAGGGAGTATCCTAACTTCATGTTTGAGCCTTCTGGCTGTGTGGCACGGGCCAAGGTGAGATAAGTCAAAAAGTTCACTTAAGGGATACAGGAGTGGAATGCAATTCACCAATGGGGAAGAGGTGATGATGATGGCTCTGGGAGAGAGATTAGGGGCTTTGTAGCCAAGTCACTTTCATACATATCATCTTATTTTATTTTAAAATTATTCAAGAGGGAGATAGACATGGAAAAGGGTGTATCTTTGCACAAATTGATAGAGGAAGAAGTGGAGAGATAATCTATTATCCTAGCATATTTATATAGCTATATATGTAACTTAGATGTAGATATGTGTGTATATCTATATAGGGTTTTTATAGAGAGATATAGATACACAAATAGTATATATGTTATACACACACAAATATATATATATATATGATGCTACTATATATGTATAAGAAAGTAACATGGAATTCAAGCCTGCTACATTTACATATGATTCTCATCATTGTAGAGAAAAATTATTTTTCTATGATATGTTCTGTGGAGTTGGCAAGAGCTTGGGAGAGTGGTAAGAAAGCTTCTTTACCTTCCCAGTTCTGCCTTTCAAACAAAAAAGGTATAAACCTACACTGGTAGAAGTTTCTTCACCTCAGAGTTACCGGTCCCCGTGAAATCACATGCCCAGGACCTATTCCAGTCTCTTAGAGTTTCTGGGTCCTTCAAGTCCACCAGAAAAAAGGAAGTACTTTGTCCTTTTTTGACAGTAGAGAAATGAGTGGATCAATTATATTGTCATTCAGTTTAGTTTCCATTCTTTCAGATCTTTTTCCTATTGTCTGCAGCTAATAAGGTGGAGAAAAGTGCTTCTGAAAATTTCCAGAGGATAAAGAACCAGCAAAGGAAGTAGAAAGTGAAAAGAGAGCTCTTTAAGAGGCTTAATGGACAAGATGATTCCAGGTAGCATTGAAAATACAAGGGCATGGGGAATGACAAGGACGTGGGTGCCAAGCTAAGGTTGAGGGGACAAAAAAACACTGAATGTAAAATAGGAAAGAGAAAGTCTGCCTAGTAGCCTAGATGGAATCTAGCAAATATAGAGGAGGAAAAAAAGCCAATGAGACAGAAAGATAACTTTTTAGGTCTAAGGTCATAATTTGGACATTCAAAGTGATGTGGGAGTTTTGTGTGAAAATGCCAGAGAACCGGGATGATGAAAAAGAATAGCTTTCTGTCTGTTTATTCAGGAGTCCATTACCATCACCACTGGAGTCAAGGGAATGAAAGAAGAGCATTACAGTACTTACCATCTGAATTACCCGGACCACATTCAAAAGAAGAGTTGCAGCCTTTGAAAAATAAGGGTAATTAAATATTTTCTGCTCCCCTCTCTCTCCCCTAAAAGAAAAACAAAACACTCAGTTTTATTTTCAGAAAAAGATTTTAAACCTCCAAAATGGCCTTTTTTCCCCTTCCATCTCTTCAGTCATCCAAGAAGAGAAACCCAAAGGCAGGAATCAACAAGATGCACCCATTAAAAAAAAAAAAAAAAGCTGGATTCTGGGCAATGCTTTGACATTTTTTCAGCAAGCTTAACTGGATTAAAAATTCATGGAATGAAACTGAGAAATGCCTGCGAATCCAGTTCCATATGTACTTACTGTGAGACTCCAAGAGCATTTACATTGCTAATAAGCTTATTATTGGTACTAGAGTTAATGTGATTTGAAACATCGGAGACACAGAGGCTCTTAATGAGGGCTCCTGAAGCCACACAAAGTCTGGGCTGTTCATCCAGCTGTCTGGAAAGGCAGGGCTGGGACTTTCCAAACAAAAGAAGGCCAATTCCTGGCTGTCTTTGGACCCTTGTGAATCTTTCTGCTTACCATTATCTGTTGGAGCAGGGCCAGTAAAGGGTGAAGCAGCTCTCTCCAGGGAAGGTAGCCAAAAACAGTCTGGAGAGCTCCCGGACCAGTAACAGCTGAAAGTTTTTGATAAATCACTGATAAGGCTGCATTGGTGGAATGATAAGCCTGGGATGAGTGCTAGGTGCAGTAATCCACAACGACAAGCCCACATAAGGTCAAACTAACTGGGTTGTTTGGCTGGAAGATTGTGATTAAGCCACTATTCATAAAACATTTTCAATACTGATTCTTTGCTATTCAATTAATGTCACTTAAAAAGATTATTTATGGGTTCAGAGTCCAGGAGATTAACAAATGACAAATGGGCTGTTTCAAAAATTCATTTGCAAGCCATTGTTTTGTTGTTTCCCAGAGACAGAACATTATAAAATGTGATTAGGTTCTTAGACCCATTCATGAAAGATGAATTTAACCCAAAATGTATAGGCACCATAGTCAGAATACAGCAAACCAGTGGCAATCTGGAAATCCTGGAAATGGATTATTGTTTTCTGCCAAATTTTTTTAAAAGTACTGGCATTTTTTGTTTCATCTATTTTTTTAAATGGAAATCTTAAAAAAAAAACATACTTTGTACTTCCCTGTGTTTTTGTTTTTGTTTTGTTTGCTTTTTGGAGGGGGGCAGGCAGGGCAATTGGGGTTAAGTGACTTGCCTAAGGTCACAGGGCCAGTAAGTGTTAAGTGTCTGAAGTCATATTTGAACTCAAATCCTCCTGACTACAGGGTCAGTTCCCTATTTACTGTGCCACCTAGTCAACCTTTCCCTACCTTCTTAAACAGAGTATACAGATACTAAGTCCTGAAATAAATCAAAGTCATGAATTGAGGAATAAAGCATCTTTAATTGAGATAATGGAATAGCAAACCTTCCATCTTGGTGCATGTTCCACTACCTCACTCAAGGTAAAAGATTCTTATACTTTTAGGAGAAAAGGGAAGGGGATAGTATGAGGTAGCAATGCCTGGTCATGAGATCCATCACTCTTCCCAATCTGGGCAAAGAAAACCACTTCATTCTTTCTGTTTTGTGCTTCATTCCATGAATCACGATGGAATGAGACAGGGATATTAGGAGCTGAGAATCCCTAAGCTAGATTACTTTATAAAGTAAAATCTCAGGGTGGATGGACTTGGTGTGGGATTCACCTCAACCTTATGGAGAGTAAATACCTTAAGGGTAGGAATGTAAGAAATTCTAACTTTACTGGTATCATTAAGAGAGTGACAAGGAAGATAACATTTGATATTACCCATTTTATATAAATAGTTATATTAACATTTTCTGTCCTGTCCTCTAACACTCATAACCTGGATGATCTTGGCCAAGTCCCTTCACCTTTGGTACCTTTCAACTCAAATCTACACTCTACTTGGAGTCACATTTTTATCTCCCTGGAACCATGCTTTGGTGTGGACTGGAAAGTATTGTGGATCAGTTCAAGAATTTATACTAGTACGTTTGGGATGGGGGAGGGGGGGGTTTGCACCAAACTCTTAACATTAATTAGCAAGAAAAACACATTTCTAACATACCAGACTACAACTATCCCTAAGTTCTGTTAAATGTTTGACTTTAATCAAAATACCAGGCACAAAGAACATTAAAAATTGCATCTGATCTTCTGTCCAAGCACTATTTATAATTTACTGGTTCATTTTATTTAGTGTGTATATTGAATTTTTTTCCAAATGCTTTATTAACTTCTGGTTTACATCATTCATTTCCACAAGATTTTGAGTTACAATTTTTCCCCTACCCACCGTCCCAAAATAGTGGTCCCACAAGATATCCCCTCCTCCAATCTGCTCTCTCCCATATCTTCTCCCATACTCCGTTTGACTTTTCCAGTAGGGCATGGTGGATCTCTATGCCCCAATACCTGTATATCTTATTTCCCAATTACAAGTAAAATAGTATTAATTATATACATATTTAAACATTTGATTTTAAAACTTTGAATTCCAGATTCATTCCATTCCTCCCTTGTCACCCACCCATACTGGGAAGATAAGCAATTCAGGATAGGTTGCACATGTGTAGCTATGCAAAACATTACCATAGTAAATATATTGTAAAAGACTGGCTATATTTCCCTGCTTCCTATCCCATCTCCCATTTATTCTATTCTCCACTTTGATCCTGTCCCTTTTGAAAAGTGGGTTGTCCCAACTTCCCTCCCCCCCAGCCTGCCCTTCCTTCCATCATCCCCCTTCTTATCCCCTTCCCCCCTACTCTCACGTAGGTTGAGATACCCTATTTAGTGTGCATGTATTCAATGAGAATAAGGTTTTGCCTTTTTGCCTTCTTGTCCTTCCCCTCCATTGTAACCATTTCCCTTGCCTCTCCTATATGAGATAGTTTACCCCGTTCTGTCTCTCCCCATCTCCTCTCCTTATATTCCTCTCTCACCTCTTAATTTCACCTTTTAAGTATCATCCCTTCCTATTAAATTGGTCCTGTGCCCTCTATCAATGTATACCTGTAAACATATATACACACATTCACATATGTATTCATATGTCCAAATACCCTCATATATATATATATATATACCCTTAAACTATTTTCATACTGAGAAAAATTTCATCAGTTAAAATAATCATTTTTCCATGTAGGAATGTAAATAGTTCAACTCTGATAAGTTCCTTATGATTTCTTTCCCCTGTTTGCCTTCTCATGCTTCTCTTGCTTCTTGTATCTGAATGTCAAATTTTCTATTCAGCTCTGGTTTTTTCATCAAGAATGCTTGAAAGTCCTCTATTCTACTGAATGACCATATTTTCCCCTGAAACATGATGCCCAGTTTTCCTGTGTAGGTGATTCTTGGTTTTAATCCCAGCCCCTTTGACCTCCAGAATATCATATTCCAAGCCTTTTGATACCTCAGTGTAGAAGGTGCCAGATCCTGTGTTATCCTGATTGTGTTTCCAGAATATTCAAATTGCTTCTTCCTAGCTGCTTATATTCTCTCCTTGATCTGGGAATTTTCATAACCTGGCTATAATATTCCTAGGAGTTTTCTTTTGGGGATCTTTTTCAGGAGGTTATCTGTGGATTCTTTCAACCTCTATTTTGCCCTCTGGTTTTAAAACATCACAGCAGTTTTCCTTGAGAATTTCTTGGAGGATAATTTCTAGATTCTTTCTTTGATCATGGCTTTCAGGTAGTCCAATAATTTTTAAATTATCTCTCCTGGATCTATTTTCCAGGTCAATGGATTTCCCAATGAGATATTTCACATTGCCTTCTATTCTTTCATTTGTTTGAATTCTGCTTAATAGCATCTTGATTTCTCATAAAGTCACTAGCTTCCATTTGCTCCAGTCTAATTCTGAAGGAATGATTCTCCTCAGTGAGCTTCTGAGATTCTTTTTCCATCTGGCCATTCAACTTTATAAGGTATTCTTCTCCTCATTGGCTTTTTGAGCCACTTTTGCCATTTAAGTTAGTCTATTTTTAAGGTGTTATTTTCTTCAGTCAGGTTGTTGACACTCATTTCATAATTTTCTTGCATCATTCCCATTTCTCTTCCCAATTTTTCCTCCGCCACTGTGATTTACTTTTCAAAATCCTTAGGCTCCTCTATGGCCTGTAAATAGCTTATTCTTTTTTTGGAAGCTTTTAGTGCAGGAGTTCTGATTTCACTGTTGTGAAGTCTCCCTCCTGTTCCATGCCCCGATCCTTTTAGTCCCCACAAAAGTAATCCAAAGTCAGACTGCTGTGCTTGCCTTGCTTCCCTTGCTTGCTCATGTTGCCACTCAATTACTTGACTTTAGAGCTTTTTGCCATAGTAGAACTCTGCTACCAGAGGGGGAGCTTTGTCCCAATTGCTGGGGTTTTCTCAGCTGTTGGAGCTATTAGTTGGGTATGCTCTCAGAAGCCTCTACACACTCTGGCACACTGGTCAGGCACCCCAGGACCTCCACCCCAGACAGTGATCCAGACCCAAACAGGTTAAAGCAAAAACGATTATCCCTCAGACTGTTTGCTTGGTCCCCCTTCAATCTGCAGACCAGGAGCTCTGAAGCAGCCAGGTAGCCATGGCTGCATGGCTGCATGGCAGTGGCTGCAGGACCTCAGCAGCTTCTCCCTCCTGGGAGTAAAGGCTTGACTGCACTCCTGAACTCCCAGGTCCCAAATTCCACACCACGCTGACCTCTTACTTTGTCCTTAGCATCTATGGGCTGATAATTCTGGAAATTGCCACAGCTGCTGGTGATCTGAAGTACCTCCAGCAGGGGGCTGGTTGTGGCCACCCTGAGGCTAAAACCTGGGGTTGGGCTGGCCTTCTAGAGTGCTGGGTTGGCCCCTTCCTGCTGGCCTGCCAGACTATCCTCAGCAGGGGGTTAGCTTCTCTGTGTCATTTTGTGGGTTCTGTAGCTCCAAAGTTTGTTTAGAGTCATTTTTTACATGAATTGGAGGAGGTGGGAGCAGGAGCCCTGCGGAAGTCCTGTTTGGACTCCGCCCCCCATAGATGAACTTTTAAAAATATATTTTGAAAACTATTTCAATATAATTTATTTCCTCAGCAATACCATGCATTTTTCTGCATTAAATATATCATTCTTAGGATTCCATGGGCTACCTGAAAGTGTCCATGACTCAAAAAAGGCTAAGCTCCCTGAAGTATATCATTGTTGTTGTTATTATTTAGTCATTTTTGTTATATCTGACTCTTCATGATCCCATTTGGGATTTTCTTGCAAAGATACTGGAGAGGTTTGCCATTTCCTCCTTCAGTTCATTTTACAGATGAGGAAACTGAGGCAAATAGGGTTAAATTCCTTGCTCAGAGTCACACAGCTAGTAAGTGTCTGAGGCCAGATTTGACCTCAAGAAGATGAGTCCTCCTGACCCTCTATCCCTCGCACCACCTAACTGCCCACAGAATACAATCTGAAGAGAAATATTGTTATGAAAACATCAGGAAGATGGGCCACCCTTCATATGCCAAGATTTCATAACAATTCCACACCAGAGTTACAGGCTCAAAATGCTTTTTCCTGAGGCTTATCTGCTTGTCCTTTGTCCATCCTGATCTCTTCTGTGTACTCATATTTGGGGCCTAATTCTTGAATTTTGTATATATTTCTAATTAGCTCTGGCTTATTAGCTTCTTCAGTTTGATTTCAAATATAGTTGCCACCTGCATCAGCTTGAAATTGAACTATTCCTCACCCTCCTGGGATCACATAGGAATGAGAGCTGGACAGGACAACATACAAAGTAAAGCAAAAAGACCCTCAGGAGGCAGTAGGTGGTTCAACAGATAGAGTGCTGGGTTTGGAGTTAGGAAGACCTGACTTCCAATTTGGCTTTAAACACTTGCTAGATATGTGACCCTGGGTAAGTCACTTAAACTCTGTCTGCCTTAATCCATGGGGGAAGTTAATGGCCAACATCTCCAGGATCTTTTCCAAGAAAACCCCAAATGGGGTCACGAAGAGTCAGACACGACTGAAATAACTGTACAATAAGCTGCCTCACTCTGTGAAAAGAGCATTGATGTGAAATCAGTCCTATTACTTCCTTACCAACTCAGAATTCTTGGAATCACAGAATGTCAAACTTCAGGGTCACTTAGAGAGAAGTGCATTCAGTACCCTCATTTAACAAATAGGGAACCTGAGGCACAGAGCTGGGGCATTTGCCCAGAATCTCCAGGGTATTCATGACAAAGGGTCAACAAAGACGTAGGAAAAGTCTCTTGATTCTCAGGCTAGTGCTCTCCCACGGTACCCTATGATGATTCCTTAGGGCATGTCTTACCTTCAAACAAATGAACCACCAGCACAGCTCTCTTCAAGGCAGAGGAAGAAGCTAGACTTAGATGTAAGAGCCCAGGGAATATACTTTGGAGCATAAATCCATTGACAGTAATCAATATACCATTTTTTTCCTGGTGCAGTGGCTATGCTTATTTACCAAAGAGATGGAAGACAGGGATAATAATATATAATAACTAGCTTTTATATAGCACCTACTGTGGGCTAAGTACTTTGTTTGGATTTTTACAAATATCATCTCATTTTTGTCCTCATGGCAATTCTGGGAGCTGGGTAAAAATTATTATTCCTCTTCATTTATAGATAAGGAAACTGAGGCAAAGAGAGGTTAAAATGACTTGTCCAAGTCACACAGCTAGTAATATCTGAGGTTAGAATAGAACTCAGGTCATCTTGCCTGAAGGACCAGTAGTCTGTACCACCTAGCTGCCTTAGGATGACCTGATATTAATATCTTTCCTCATCTCCTTTTTACTTCACAAGAAATTATTTTTTCTAAATAATTTGAAGGTTATAGCTCAGGAAACATGTTAAATGTTACATAGCTTCTAATTCTACAAAAATGATCTATTATAAATGTTTCAATTGACTTAATTCAGTTAGTTTAGCAATTTTATGATGTAACTTTTAAATTCCTTGCTGCGAAATTCGTAAGTACATTAAGTACAGGCAAATTACCTCTAAGGATCTTGAGAATCAATGGCCTAGATTAGGTTGATAACCTACATTCAGTTCAATTCACCAAACATTTCTTTTCCAAGGCCACATACCACAAGCTTGTAGGTACTCTTGAGTCAATCCAGAGCATAGTACAGGTGGTGTGGGTACTGGGATGACAGAGATAAAAATGGGGCAATACCTGACTTTAAGGTGTTTGTTGTACTGGGAAGGAATCCCTACACAGACAAGTAAACAAGACCATCTGAACAGGAAGATAACACTGCCCATGAGGAGATATGGGGAAGGTTTTCCATAGCAGGTAGCAAGTGACTTGAGATTTGAAGGATGCTAACATTCCTAAAAGGCAGAGAGGAAGAAGTGTCTTCTGGGTGTGGGTAACAATGTCAGCACCCCTAGAGGTAAGAGTGGAAGGCTTGGGAGAGGAGCCCAGCAAATATGAGAGTTTGGATATAAGGCCCCTCCAAGACCTGACTCTACCTTATCATGTGCTCTGGGATTTAGTGACAGTGGCCTCTTGGCTGGCCATTCTCACTGGCTCTCTCCCATGCCTGAAATATGAGTTCTTCTCATTCATTTCAATTCAATTAACATTCATTAAGCACCTCTTATGTGTCAGGCACTGTGCTAAGCACTAGATAAAGAAATTTTTTTTTTAAAAAGCAAAGGGTCCCTGACTTCAAGGAGCTTATAATCTAATTGAGGAAGACAATGCAGAAAAGGAAGCTAGAAAGGAGGGTGGGGTCCAGTGGTCATTTGTGGAACCAAAGCAGAGCCGTGGATAAAGAGTGGAGTGAGCCAGAAGGCCCTGCCTTCTCTTTGGGAGGAGTTGAGGGTTCCCTCTCCAGTCCTCCAACTGGAGAGGAGAGGAGAGGAGGCAGAGGCAGGTGGGAAGGTACTGGATATCCAAGGCTCCCTGATAGGAACATGGTAATGGTATGTGGAGTGAGGGCCACCTTGCTCCCTGGAACCAAGCTGAGCTGCATCTTGAGTCAGCCCCAGATCCAGGCTGTCCCATTTTAGGCCCCCCAATTTTACGTTTTCCCAGGATGCCCTGTGGTTGAGCTCAATCTTGAAGGAAGCTTCCCTGGCTTCCCTCAAGCCTCAGCAAAAATCCCACCTTCCAGAGGAAGACTTTCTCAGAATTCCACTTAGTACCTTCCCTCAGGGATTGTCGCTTAGGTGATTTCAGTTGTGCCTGACTCTTTGACCCCATTTGGGGTTTTCTTGGCAAGGACACTGGAACAGTTGGCCATTTCCTTCTCTAGCTCATCTTACAGATGAGGGAGCTGAGGCAAACAGAGTTAAGTGAATTGCCAAGGGTCACACAACTAGTAAGTATCTGAAACTGGATTTGAACTCAGATGTTCCTGACTCCAGGCCTGGTGCTTTATCCACTGCTCCACCTAGCTGTAAATCCCCTCAGAGATTTCCTTCTAATTTTTCCTTTTAATGTGTTGTTTGCATGTTGTCTCCCCCGATAGACTGAGCTTTCTAAGAGCAGGGACTTTTTTGGGTCTTTTTTTGAATCCCCCAGGGCTTAGCCCAGGGCCGGATTTGTGGTAGGCTCTTAATAAATAAATGCTAACTGACTAATGAATATTAAGGAACGATTTCAAGCAGATTATCAGTGATTAGAGAGAAATTCACTGAAGGAAGAGAGTGATTAGACTACTTAGCCACCCCACCCCACTTGGTTTCCAAGCTTCTGGCATGTGGTGATGTTGAGTTCTGTGAGACCCAGAAGGCCCTACTCACAGCAGACATGAATAAACAAAGGTGCAGCCTAGGGGAGTCTAGTCTTGGACAGACACTTAAAATTCAAGGTCAGTCTGGTCTGGGAAGTCTTCTGAAGACTGGAGTAGACCCTGGTGCAAAAGCAGAATTCAGAGGCCTGAGGCCTGGATCAAAACTCACTGCAGGGAGCTCTGGGAAGACTTTAAATGCAGGAGACCACAGATAACAAGCCCATCAATTTGGGGTGAAGTAGGGCTCCCCAGGGAGAGTGAAATTCTCTATAAGAATATAGAGAGTAGATACAAAGACAATAAGAAAGCGGCAGGTAAGCAGATGGGACCCCAGCAGTTGTGAGGATCAGGAAAGGTTTCAAGTAGAAGTTGGCACTTGAGTTGTGTTTTGAAGAGGAGGCTTTTATGAACCAAGACAGGAAGCTAAGAGATGCAATGTCAGGTGTCAGAAGCAGCAAGAAGCCAGTCTGACTAAATTGGAGAGTGCAGGAAAGGAAACAGTGAGTAATACGGCTTGAGAGCTAGTTTGGGGCAAGGTTGTGAAGGGCTTTCAAAACTGAGAAGTGTTTTTCTTTGATCTGGGAGGTACAAGGAAGCCACTGGAGTTCACTGTGTAGGGGAGCAACTTCCTTCAATTTGTTCTTAAGCAAAAGTCCCTTTGGCATTTATACATAGGAGAGTTTAGAGCCGAATGAGACTGGGGCACTGAGGAGAGTTGTACATCATTTAATATCTTTGGAAAGACCATTTGATCTTAGGTAGAGCACCAGGAGAAAGTAGCTCATGATGATGTTCTTTTAAAGTTTTGCTCAGACCTGTGATTTCATTTGCCATAGGAATTCCCATTAAGGACATTCCCTCTATCAACACAGGTCTCAACCCCTTTGTACTTGTACCTTTCTTTGTATCCCCAGTGCTTAGTCCAGTAGGTGGCACATAGTAAGACCTTCATCATTGCTGACTAAGCTGGAGTCTTAGAGACTTGCCTTGGCCACTGATTGTCCAGTTTCATGGACATCATATCTAGGATGTATTCAAGGCAGGCCATGACCTAGGGCCTTCCAGAATCCAAGGGCAGTCATCCATTCTGTCTATTCATCTTGCCATGTTGCCCATCATGGGCGTAGAGCTTTAGATGTCATATAGCGTCATGAGTTAAACAATGCACCATTGCTAGATCACAATGACCTGTGTAGAAGCCAGCTAGACAATGGCTGATGGCTTCGTTCGGATGCCCAAACAATGGCCTCATCAAGGTATTATTCTCTATAGTGAGTATTAGTATAGTTATTCTCTCCCAATTCATTGGAGTATACTAGGTAGGGAAAAACGAAAACCTACCATTTTGTAGATAAATCTCCAGGATCCCATTGAGAGAAGGAGTGTAATACCAGCCTCTTCTTTGGCTGAGTGTTTTCAGTTAGATTACATAAAAATAAATCTCTCTTAAAAAAAAAAAAACTTCCATCCCCCCAGGCCCCTTAGAAAAAGAACACTTAAAAAGTAGCTGCAAAATATGAAGTGTTTACTGTACCCCAATTCCCTCCCATTCTGTTGCTGAAGAGTTTTTCTTCACAAAGATGCTTTCAGAAGAGCAGTTTTGACATTTTCCCTGCCTAATCTTTTGTCTCTGACTTCTCTTTCAAACAATGCTAACCCAAAAATCCAGTCCCATTGTTTGGGAGCAACTGTCTCCTTCTTCCCCCTTCCCCGTCCTCCCTATTTTTTCCACTTAATAGTATTTTTTTAATTACATGAAAAGATAGTTTTCAACATTTGTTCTTATAAAATTTCAGGTTTCAATTTGTTTTTCCCCTTCCTTCATTCTCTCCCCCCTCCACAAGACAGCAAGCAATCTGATACGTTATACATGTATGATCATGTTAAACATATTTCCACATAACTCATGCTGTGAAAGAAGAATCAGAACAAAAGGGAAAAAGCATAAGAAATAAAAAATAAAACACACAAAAAATGAAAGATGCTTCAATCTGCATTCAGCCTTCATAGTTTTTTCTCTGGATGTGGATCATATTTTTTTCATGAATCTTTTGCAATTGTCTTTGATCACTGAATTGCTGAGCTAAATCAATTATAGTCAGTCATCCCACAATATTACTGTTATTGTGTATGATATTCTCCTGCTTCTGCTCATTTCATGCAGCATCAGTTCATATAAGTCTTTCCAGATTTTTTCTGAAATCCACCTGCTAATCCTTTCTTATAGCACAATAGTATTCATATATCACATATATGTACACATACCACAACTTGTTCATCTATTTCACAATTCATGGGCATCCCCTCAATTTCCAGTTCTTTGCCACCACAAAATGAGCTGCTATAAATACTTCTGTATGTGTGAGTCATTTTTCCCTTTTTTTAATGATCTCTTTTGGATACAGACTTAGTAGTAGTATTCATGAATCAAAGGCTATCCACAGTTCCATAGTCCTTTGTGTATTGTTCCAAATTGCTCTCCAGAATGGTTAATCAGTTCACAATTCTGCCAACAATGCATTAGTGTCCAAATTTTTCCATATATTCTCCAAAATTTATCATTTTCCTTTTCTGTCATTTTAGCCAATCTGACAGGCATGAGGTGGTACCTCAGGGTTGTTTTAATTTGCATTTTTCTAATCAACAGTGATTTAGAGCATTGTTATATGATTAAAGATAACTTTAATTTCTTCACCTGAAAACTGCCTGTTGATATCTTTTGACTATTTTTCATTTGGGGAATGATTTGTATTCAAAGTTGTATTCAGTTCTCTATGTAGTTGAGAAATGAGGTCTTTATCAGAAACACTGACTGTAAAAACTTTTCCCCAATATTAGAACACTGATGCATTGTTAGTGGAGTTATGAACTGATCCAATCATTCTGGAGAATAATTTGTAACTCTGCCCAAAGGAATACAAAATTGTGCATATCCTTTGACCCAGCAATGCCACTTCTGGGTCTGTATCCCAAAGACATCATAAAAATGGGGAAAGGACCCACATGTACAAAAATATTTATATCAGCTTTTTTTGTGGTGGCCAAGAATTAGAAATTGAGGGGATGCCCATCAAATGAGGAATGACTGAACAATTTTTGATATATTAATATAATGGAATACTATTGTTCCATAAGGATTGATGATCAGGTGGACTTTGGAAAAACTTGGAAAGACATGAACTGATGCTGAGTGAAGTGAGCAGAACTAGGAGAATATTATACATAGTAACAGTGACACTGTATGATGATGAACTTTGATAGACTTAACTCTTCTTAGCAATACAAGGACCTAAGACAATTCCAAAAGAATCATGGTGGAAAATGTTATCCATATCCAGAGAAAAAACTGTAGAGTCTGAATGCAGAGAGAGGCATACTATATTCTCATTCTCATTTCCTCTCTCTCTCTCTCTCTCTCTCTCTCTCTCTCTCTCTCTCTCTCTCTCTCTCTCTCTCCCTTTCTCTCTCCCTTTCCTCCTCCCCTCCCCTGCCCTCTTGTTTCTTCTTTCTCATGTTTTTTTTTCCCCCACTTTGGTTCTAATTCTTCTTTACAATATGACTAATGTGGAAATATTTTAATGTAATTATACATGTATAGTCTATATCAGATTGAATGGTGTCTTGTTAAGAGGGTAACAGAGGGGGGGAATTTATAACTCAAAATCTTATAGAAATTAATGTTGAAAACTAAAAGCTAACAAATATATTTTTAAAATGTTTCTCAACTTTCTGTTTTCCTTTTAACCTTGGTTATATTGATATTGTTTGTACAAAAACTTTTTTTTTAATTTAATATAATCAAAATTATTTATTTTGCATTTCATAGTGTTCTCTTTCTCTTATTTGGTCATAAATTCTTCCCTTCACAGTAGATTTGACAAGTAAACTATACTCTGCTCTCCTTGCTTATGGTATTACCTTTTCTGTCTAAATCCTGAACCTATTTTGAGCTTATCTTGGTATAAAGTATTAGATGTTGATCTATGCCTAGTTTCTGCCATACTATTTTCAGTTTTCCCAGCAGTTTTTGTCAAATAGTGAGTTCTTATCCTAGAAGCTGGAGTCTTTGGGTTTATGAAACAGTAGATTACTATAGTCATTTAGTACTATGTCTTGTGTACCTAACCTATTCCACTGATCTACCATTCTACTTCTTTGCCATTACCAAATAGTTCTGATGCTTGCCACTTTATAATATAGTTTTAGATCTGATATGGCTAGGTCCTTTCCTCCCAATTTTTATAAAAGCTGTTAAAAAAACATTTTCCTTTTTACTTAATCTTTCCTTTGACCCATCTCCTGCTACCATTGACATGGTTCCCCCAAAGGACGTTTGGGCTCCTCAGACTCTGTCCAGTCTGGCTTATTGGAAGCCAGTTGCCACCAAAAGTTCTTTATTGCCATCTTCCAATTTCCCACAAATTAGAGAAGTCACAGAAATCACTCATTCAACAACTTTTTCAATTCATGATATTTTAGAGACAGAAAGAATTTTAAAAATTAGCTAGACCAATGACATCATTTTACAAATGAGGAAACTGAGACTCAGAGAGATGACATGACTTACATCTGGTCAAATAGTGGGTGGCAGACCTGGAATTCCAATCCAGGTCTCCTGGGTTGAAATGATTGTCCCAAGTAATGCAGTGGGTTAGTCAGAGAATGGAATAGATCTCAGGTTTCTTAACTCTTCACTGTTTTGTTCTTTCCTCTGATGACCTTCAAAGTTAAGGCCTACTTTTAGACATACTTCCTCTGAGACACTTAATGAAGCCTCCCCATAGAAGGGAGCAGTCAGGGACAATCTGGGTAGAAAGGCCTACCTACTTTCAGGGTCTGATCCTGGAAAAATCCACACCAACTTCCATGTACTCTATCTTGAAGAATACTTAAGATCACCTTATCATGAAATTATTTTAAAGATTCTTTACAATCACATTCAAATGTTGCACTAAACTACTTTACTTTATTTGCTTTATTTTACTTCATTAATTCTTAGAGATGTTTTCTTGAATGAAATTAAAGAAACTTTAGTGAAGTTAGACTGTATTCTTGAGATCAAAGAAGGAAACGAGTTTATAGAATGAAAAAAAAAAATTAGGGCCCTAGACGAGATCCAGTCACATTTCTGTGTATACAGGAATATGTTTATTTGAGACCTTTTGAGGTTTTATGAAACTTTGTGCCTTCTTTTCCTTTTTCATTTTTACTACACTTTCCTACCAGTTTTTTCCCCCTAGCAATAACTCACCTCCTTCCCAAAAGTCTAAGACTTATGTATTAGTGATGGGCAAAGATAAGGAAGAATTCTATGACTGTGTTTTCTTTTAGTGAGAAGCTTCAGGTATTAGCAGAGAAGATAAAAGAGTTGAAAGAATCCCTGGGGTCTTCTGAAGAAAAGAAAGGCAATATACAGGTAGCCATATCTGGGTTAAGAAATATCTCCAAGGATGACATCAATAGGGGATGTGCAAACCACAGTAAATGACACTGATCCTCTTAGAAAGACTCATTGACAATTAACCTATTGCAGTTAATTTCACTCACATATGGAATTGTTCTGTTCACAGCCCTAGGGACTCTCTTTCCTCATGCAAAGGCATGCTCCCTTCTCTCCCTCTATTTTATTCACTGATCACTGCACCAACCTCAGACCCAGGGAGAGTTTCTGTCTCTGTACACAATCCCCAACACCAAGGGAGACAGAGATACAATGGCACAAAGAGCACGATACCTTTAGAGTCAGAGCACCTGAGTTTGAAGCCCTGCCCTCACACTTATGATCTATGTAACCTTGAACAATTCTCTTAACTTTCCTACATCTCACTTTCCCCATCTGCAAAATGTAAGGGATTGGATTCAATGCTCTTTCCAGCTATGGGCCTAGGATCTGGGGAGCAGGGTATTTTGTGCAAGTGAATCCTGACAGTGTTTGCAGCATAGGAATCCATTCTTTTTCAGCCAGATGACCACAAATTGCTTGATGGGCTTTGACCTGAAGTAACTATTGCCACAGCATTAGTAAGAAATGGAAACGGCTTTGAGTGCCAACCCAGCCTGGGATCCCAAAGTTATTGCAGATTGGATAGAGGCCTGACTCCATGATAATTCAGAACGTGCTGGAAATGAATATTCTAAATAAGTCTTAGGAAAATAAAAAAGCTAGGGGTGGGGAGTGTATGACCTCAAGAACACAGGTGGTTCTCTAGGTCCTTAAGTAAAGCCTTTTACTTAATCCAGACTTCATAGAACAAATTTAAAGGATCATACTTGAGGATCTAGAGCACCACATGTGGCCTTGAGGCTGCAGGTTCCCCACCCTTGGATTAAACAGTGTTTAATAACAGTAGGGATAGTGAAAAATGAATAATAATTATACAGAATATATAGGATATACAGACTATAATAAAAATATAGAGAATAATAACTTGGACATTAATTTCTTCATGTATATCATAATAATTATTTAATAAAGGCTTATTTCCTTCTTTTCATAAGCCTTATAATAACTAAAACTCATTTTCCTATATTTTTTCTTTTAATTGACCAATATGTGGTACTGTACCTGGCATATAGTAGGCAACTAATAAATGCTTATACCAATTGATTAATTTTTTAAAAAGGTTTCCAAAGTCTTTCCAAAGTCACAATAATTCTGAGAGGCAGGTAGAACAAACATCACAGCCCTTATTTCTTCAGAAAACTGAGTCTCAGAAATGATCTGCTATAGTCAAGCAACTGGTTAGTGTCAAAGTCAGAAACTATACCTCTGTGATTCCAAGGCTAGCCCTAATTCACACACACACACACACACACACACACACACACACACACACTCACACTCACACATACATAAATATATTAATACTTATACATACAGTCTACACACAGACACATGTGTGTATAATACACACCTGTACAACATACATATATGCATGCATGTAGGTTGTACATGTACTATCTACATAAATAGAGAGATAAAGGTAGATACTTTTAATACAGTACTTGGTCAGACTTTAAATTTTGAGATAGAGAAGACCTTTAAGTCCAACCTTTTCATCTCACAAATCAGGAAGCTGAGTCACAGAGAAGTTTTTTTCTGACCCAGAGGATTTGAATACAGGTCTTTCTGACTCCAAGTCAAGCTCTCTTTTTGCTGTTCAAGACAACTGACTAAAAAGGATTTTTTTTGAAGGTAGAAAAATAAAAAGAGCTAAAATACTCAGGTTCTAATCTATATGTCAGGTCAACATGACTATGACTTAATACTGCTAATTCAGACCACGCAGCCAAAGCAAATTATAACATCTGGTGTCAGCATACACTAATACCATAGTCATTGCTTTTAAATGGTTGAATAAATTACTTGAAAGTAAAATGAGCATATTTAAGCACTTAAAATTATAGCAGTGAAGACATAGTTCCGATAATCCTTCAATGCAGATCTAGTCTACATAAAAGTAATATAAAATGTTTTGAGTAATTATTTCTCAATTTTCTCAATACATTCCTAAGCATTTTTTCTCCTTGAATTCTCTTTCTCTTTTCCATGCTCCTCTGCATTACATAGATTCTGACTGTCAGAGACCAACTGCAACCTTAGAAATAATGTAATCTAATCCTTTCATTTTACAGATAAGGAAACTGATCTATGAAGAGCTTAAACAGTATGCAGTAGAATCCAATCTCTGGCAGCATGCTTCTTCCTAAGTTTCTCAAGGAGCCATGATTTTATTGGTTGGGCATTTGTGAGACAATTAGTACTATTATTAAAAGACATCATATGGAATAGGACCTATGAATGAAAGCTTTCATTTTGTTTTTATTTTTACTATTCTCTCTTTTTTAAATGAAGTTAAACATTTGGGAAAGTAGAAATCATTTCCAGTGACTCTGCAATTGAGAGAAAATATGGTCAGAATTCTTTTTTTATTTAGGAGTTAGTGAAAACACATTAACAGCTGCTGCTATTGGAGTCCTACCAGAACCCAAGGGAGTCCATACAGTTGGGAATGACATTTGGGGCAGAGATGCTTGAGGATGGCCTAAGGGTGGCTAGTCCTCCCAGAAGGCTCAGAGCTGTCTCCTTCTGTGAGTCCATGAGTTGTGGAGAACTCATGGAGTGACACAGCAGCTGCTGACAGAAGACTTTCATTCTGGATACACTGGGCTATCAAATTCCCAGAAAATGAATATCAAGGATTCTTGGATAGTTGTCATAATTTCTATCCTGCCTATGCCTTTACTGGGGAAAGTAAGCTTGTCACAGTAGAAATATTTTAGAGTTCATCTTTTTGTCTTGCTTTTCCTCTTAAGTGATGTGCTAGCTTGTTCTCCTTCATCACACACACCAAAACAAAGTGACTCTCTAGGACTGTGATGACTGCTCTGTCAAAACACTCAAAGCAAAGCTCCAGGTTGGTACTTTTTTTTGGAATGTAGTGGGAAAAGAGGCTAGCACATGTACTTTTTACAGTCATTTTGGTGAGAGAAATGATCAAAAATAAAAAGTAACTAAATTTTAAAAACACAATGTGTTCTAGCAAAGCCTTAAGTAATGATTCTGGAGCAAAGGACAATCAGGGGTCAATTAATCAATCCACAGATATCTGCTGAGTGCTTCTTATGTGCCTGGCACTATCCAAGGTGCTGAAATATAAAGAATGAAACAATCCCTAATCTTAAAAAACTTACATTCTGAGGGATCAATGTATTTGGTGGAGAGGGAGTGAAAGAAAAACAACTACTGGGGAGACAGACCCTGTGAGAGGGAGCCGAGTCAGATAGGCAGGGAAAAATAATTCACCTGAGGTGAAGGAAGGTCTTATGGATCACCTCTCCATTATACATCACATTTTTAAAAAATTTCATCAAGACATAGGTTGTGTTCTTGTGAGTTGCTGTAATTAAGTATTCTATATCTCTGTAGCACACCTGACCATTCACAGGAAATCATGTGGAAAGAAGAGGCAGGCAGGGAAACCATAGTGGGTTATGTAGAAGGTTAGGTAATTGATTAATCAAGAAATGCCTACTATGTTCCAGGAAAGGGGAATACAAAGGTTTAAAAAATGGGAATACAAAAAAAGGAATGCAAAAAAACTTTCTGATATCAAGGAACTTAGACTCTCTCAGAGAGGAGAAGTGTGTGTATGTACTTTGTGAATATATATATATATTAGAATATATTGCATATAAATTTATACTATATATGTATACGTATGTGTATATATATATATATATACAGAGTGTGTATATTCTATATATTACTATCCATGAAATAAATGCAAGATTATTATTTTTTTTTGTTGTGGAAGGGCACTAGCAGCATAAGGAATTACCATAGGGGAAAAGCAATATGGAAGAAGGACCTTAAGTAGAGTTTGGAAGAAAACAAAGGATTCTAAGAGGAGGAAATGAAGAGAGAACATATCCTAGATGGGTATAGTCAGTGTAAAGACTGAGAAATGGTGGATCTTAGGTGAGGAACAACAAGGTCAAATTGGCTGAATACTTGAGTATAATCAAGGAAGTAATCTAATATGAGATGGGAAAGATAGGTTGGGAAGAGTTGTTAAGAGTGTTTAAACCAAAAAGAGAAGCTTCTTATTTGATCCGACTGTAGTTCTTTCCCTTGACTTCAAAGATGCAGTGATAGGCCAACAGACACTGGGAGAGTGTATTGGCAGGGGTAGCATTTAGGGCAATATTATAGTGAATCTAGCCATGGTGTGAATATGGGGACAGTGGAATGAGGCTGAAAGATGATTATATGGTACAAATTTTATTCACTTTCCTTTAAAATTCTGCCCAAGCCTACTTACTATATTGGGCTTTTCCTAGAAAGCCAGAAGACAACTGTGGAAAAGAAGCAAATCTCTGAATTTTGGCAAACTAAGAGAAAGCTACTATTATCCTGCTTAGGTTTTAGATTTTTTTTTTCTATTTTCATGGGGCATTGTTCTCTATTGTCTTTATGGCATGCAGGTAGACGCTCTTAGAAAGACTCCTAAACAGGAAACCTGGGCAACTTTTAACCAGAGAGAGCCAACTAGATTGCACCTAACCATATCACTATATTCCACCCACCTCCCTGTACATCAATCATCCAGGCAAGTATTCAAATCTCTTGAATCACAGGTGAAAAGTTGTTTTGTTTTGTTTTTTTAATATATTCCAGGCTACAAAACCACTTAAAATCTCTAATATTTCTTTTTTTTTTACTTTTTTTTGGAGGGTCTAAGGAAGGCAATTGGGGTTAAGTGACTTGCCCAAGGTCACACAGCTAGTTTTGTGTTAAGTGTCTGAGGCTGGATTTGAACTCAGGTCCTCCTGACTTCAGGTCTGGTGCTCTATTAACTGTACCACCTAGCCTCCCCAAACTCTAATACTTCTTGAAACATAAAAAGTTAAGCTCCTAGAGGTCAGGGACTGTCTGCTTTCCCCCCTTCCCCTTTATATTCCCAGGACTCAAAACAATGTCTGACACATGATGAATGCTGAATAAATGTTTATTGATTAAGTGATGAATTAATGGAACCTCCAAGACTTCACTGATGTCAGGACCCACTCGAAAAATGATTGGGAGGCTTTGCAAGTATGATTTTGCACTAGTTATGTAGGTCCTATGAGGCCCGAAAGAAAGAAAATAAAAAGGATTGAACTTGGCGTCGGGAAGACCTGAGTTAAAATCTGCACTGAACTTAATGATACAGTCATAATTCTTTAATTTGGAAATACTGCTGAAATTGGAGTTTGGTTTAGGAATGACTGTTCACTGCAAATAAAAGACTTAAACAGGAACAAGGCAATACAAAAGGGATTTGGAAAAAGGGTTGACAGAACAAGGAGTAGACACAATGTTACACAGGAATGCTAATGTCAGAAGGAAACTCAAAATAAGTTTCCATTTTTTACTTTTTCAATTGCATATTTTGATTCTACCAGAATCCTGCTGAAGCTGCTGTACATGTATTAAACTGCAATATGAGAGGATGTTTGAATACTCAATAAGGGTGGTATATTGTTATTGATTGTAATGCACTGGAGCCCTTTAAACCTATACTGTATCCTTGAGCTGAAAGTGTGAAGTTTAAAGAAACATGAACTAGAAGTCTAGAAACCTAGGGGATATAGGTGACAGAGAGGATAGCATGCCCTATCTGGAGTCAGTAGAGCCCTCATTTTAAAACTCATTTTGATACTGATTCTGTGAACCAGAGCAAGATATTAACCTCTCTTAGTCTCAGTTTCCTCAGCCATAAAATGGGACTTATAATAATAATAAGATCTACCTTAAAGAGCTTGTATGAGATTTAAAGATTTTGTGAACTTTTAGAGTATTATGTAAATGTTGTTTTTTATTACTATGGTGTCAAATCTGCTACTATTTGCCATTGACTGATGACCTGTCCCATCCTGTTTCCTAAATTATAAAATAATAAGTTTTTACTGGATCATCTCTAAAGTTAATTCCAACATATGAATTTTTTAATTTCTTCTTTTATATAACAATCACAGGATGTATCATACTTCAATACCTCATTGTCTCAGAATGTGAAATCAAAATTAGTGGCAGCAATACCCTTTTGATGTCAAAATTCATTCATTTGTATGTATACTGCTTAGGCAGTCTTATGTCTTTCATCATTCTTATTCAAGTAGAGATGTCTATAGCTTTGATAACAAACTCTTGATTTTGACACCATCCAAAACTTCCAACCTTGGCGGGGACTTCACATTATACTGAGTCCATTCTGAGTTTAACCAAGAATCTTTCCCAACATCAGTGAGAAGTAGTTAAACAGCCTTCACTTGAAATCTCTGGAGCAGTAGATCTTTTTCTTTCCCGTCTGTTGTGGACCCCTTTCACCATCTGGCCAAATCTATAGACCCTTTCCATAATTTTATTTTTTAATGCATAAAATAAAACCCAGAGGATTACAAAGGAAACAAATAATAATGAAATGTGTTTATCAAAACATATATATTAAAGTTCATGGCCTCAAAATTGAGATTGCTTGCATCTAGTGAAAGGAAACCTGCTTGGGTCTCTGAGCAGCTGATTCCAGCTCTGGATTGCTCTAGCTATTAATGGGACAAAAACATTTGTGAATTCCACCCATTGCTCACAATTCTGCCCTCTAGAGCCCAATAGGAAAGACTATGTTTTTTCTATATGCCAGAATATCAAGGATTTTGGTAACTGTCATGTTCCCCTCCCCAATCTTTTCTTCTCTAAGTTCAACATTGCCAATTCCTCACCAGTTCAAATGTCCCATGTCTATAGAAGATTTTAGTTTAGTCCTCCATCCCTGAACTTCTAATGCTCTAATGCTTGCCTCTAAGTTCTCTTTCATCACTTGGAATGTACCTTATATATTCCTGTTAGTAGAGATATTTGAATATAAGTTTCTGGAGGCTAGAGGTCATTTTCCCTTCTTTTTTGTATCTCCAACACTTAGCTTAGTGCCTGACACATACTAACATCAGTGGGCCTCTAACCTGTGAATGTCTGGAGCCAAACAAAGCAGGCCAGAGGAAGGTGTGTCAGGAAGCAGACAGAAGGTAGTTAATTTCAGAGTGGGAAAAATGCTTGTAAGTGGAATTTATCCCCCAATCCCCCTGCCCTACCCTGAGAAGGAGGGCTTAACATGTTGGGGAATACATGAAGGGGGCTGGGCCATAATACAATCGTTCTCAGATCTTGAGTAAGCAGTTCTCATGGTTAAGGGTCATTAAATCTTGTGATCATTCAGTGGGGGTACAGAACCAGAGTTAGCATGGTGGGAGCAGGAGAGCAGTACCTGGTTCAGTTCACTTGGCAGTTATAAGAAACAGGGATTGTGAGCATGTCAAGCTGATGGATGGCTTTAGGCTATAGTATGTTGGCTCTCAGGTCCCTGGGAAATAGGAAGAGCTCCAACAAATCCAAATAGTCATTGATTAATATGAAATCATAAGCCCCTTAGTGAACACCTGGTGCTGGTCAAAGCAATACATTTTGACAGAGGGTGAGATCATCCAGAGTGCAAAGAATTGTTATGCTTAGGGCACATCCTGTTTGCTGGGCCTTAGCTTTGAGAAACAGGGTATCTTCAAATACCTTGACACTAAGTACTTAATAAATTTTGACTAATTGTTTGGCTGATCCTGTAGCATGGTATGCAACTCCTTCCCTATCCTAGTCTCCCTCCTCTGGACATGATCCAACTTGTCAAAAACCTTCATTGAGTATACACAAACAGGTAAATTGATGTCTCAAGGTGAGAATTCCCTGATGTTCAGCCTTTTTAAAGAGAAATTGACAAATGTGATCTGCCTGCTACCATAGTACTTGCTAAGATCACATGAAATCATGCAAAATATATTTCCATACTAGTGATATTGTGAAAGAAAACACAGACCCAAAAAATGAAAAAGTTAAAAATACTAAGCTTTGATCTGTATCCAGACTTGATCAGTTCTTTCTCTGTATAATCACACAATATTGCTGTTACTGTGTACAATGTTCTCTTGGTTCTGCTCACTTCACTTTGCATCAGTTCATGTAAGTCTTTTTTTCATTTTCTTGTTTGCCATTTCCTTCTTCAGCTCATTTAGGGTTAACAGCCTTGCCCAGGATCACACAGCTAGTAAGTGTCTGAGGCTAAATTTGAACCTAGGCCTTCTTGACACCAGGCCCAGCACTCTATCCACTGTACATATAGCTGCCCTTTGCTAAAGGGTATGTATCTATCTATCTACACACACAGATATACACATACACACATATCTGTGATGCTCATTTGCAAAGCTCTTCAGGCTTTAAGAGGAAATACATTGTAACTCTTTATGTGATCTCATACCATTTCTTTTTTTTTTTTTGCTTTTTTTTGGGGGGAGGGCAATTGGGGTTAAGTAATTTGCCCAAGGTCATACGGCTAGGTTTTTGTTTGTGTGTGTTAAGTGTCTGAGGCGGGAACTGAACTCAGGTCCTTCTGACTCCAGGGCCGGTGCTCTACTCACTGTGCCACCTAGCCACCCCTGATCTCATAGCATTTCAAGTTGAAAAGGACCTTGGCATCCACCAGGAAGGAAGCAAAAATTTTAGGTACCTATTATGTGCCAGGTACTGTGGTAAGCACTTTACAAATATAATTTCATTTGATTCTTATAATAATCCTGTATTGTAGACGTATTGTTGTCCCCATTTTAGAGTTGAAGAAACTGAAACAGAGATTATGTGACTTGTCCAAGGTCACGTATCTAGTAGTTGTCTAAAACTGTATTTGAAGTCATCTTCCTTGACTCCAGGCCCAATTACTATATCCACTATATCACTAAGCTGCCTCTGCATCATGCTTGACTTATAAGCATCTAGCCTTTACTTGTAGACATCTTGTGCTGCAGAACAAATTGCCTCCCTACTTTTGGAAAGTATAGAATCAAGGCCATAGGGAGAATTCTATAATGTAAAAAAAATATCACCTTACCTACCCACTTCTGCTTGTTTTCAAGTGAATGAAAATGTAAAACCACAACAATTAGTTACAATATTTTGTCATGGGAAGATCATTATTTTTCTTCCCCTTGACTGACACATAGTGTGACAGCAAATTTCCACTGGGGTTTGGATGCTCTAGTGGCTCTATGCTCATTGTCATCTTCTCTGTCCACATCAAGGTTGCAACAACCCTCCCAATTCATTTGTGACAATAAGAATTTTCACCATGAGTCTTTCAATGAAAGGCCAACTTTTCTTTGAAAACTAAATTCTGTTGCTTAATAATATCTGTACAATTCTCTTTCTACACTTCATAATTAGCAACTCAAAATTCATATAGTTGAAAATAATTATCATGTTTAGCATTTTTCTTTCACCATCAGTACTCAGAATTTTAACCACTACACCCAAGGCATGTCATTGTCATAAAGATTTATTTTATTTAAAGCTGAATTCCTTTTTTTTTAAAGGACACGTTACATGTCCATAATTACAGGCTATAATTACACTATTATAATAAATGTACAAAAGTAAACAAAATGTGCAAAAGTAACAATTATCATTATACTGTCACATTCAGAACACAGGAATATGTGATTGAGTTTTCATATGTCCATTATTCTGAGTCTTTCTAACTTGATTCTCTTGTGCAATAAATCTAATTGGGACTAGCATACTTTAAGCAAATATGGAAATTTATCGAGTTACCCATTTGATCATTGCTATTCAGTTTCATAGAAGAAAAGAATTACATTTGCTTTGTTTGAAACTCAAAGATGTTAGTGGCTCAAGGATTTCTGCAGAGAGAAAAAATGTGGCCTTGATAGACTACTAAATATTGCCTGTTCTGTTGTTGAGAGTTTCTATAGAAATGACGACAGTCCCCACAATCATTTCATAAAACTGCACAGAAGGGTAAAAGATCATACTTGTTTCCCAGGAAAGCTTCATACCACAGAAAATATTAATGCATGTCAGTGAACTGGCATTTTTTTTGCTAACTGTCTGTTCTTTGCTTTTGGGGGACTAGACAATTATGTGTACCATCTCTTGGCCAATGGATCTTTCATTTCAATTCATCCTGGCTAATTATTGTGGAAAATTTATCTTGTCCAAGTTAACATTCTGTTGCTGGAACTGTTAAGTGGTTGCACTGTTCTGGAAAGATATTTGGAACTATATGAGGAGAGTGACTGAACTATTCCTATATTTTGATCAAACAATCCCACTAGTGGGCAGAACTATTAATTGGTTGATTTTTATTATATTTATCATATTTATTAATGGTTCCTTATATTGCTGTCATTCCCCAGAACTACCCACTATGGAATCTATCTCTGCAATGAAGAAATAGAGCCAAGGAAAGTAGCCATGTCATTATAGGGGAAGGGAAGGGAAGTATTTATATAGCACCTACTGTGTATAAGCATTGTACTAAACACTTTACAAATATTTTATTTCATCTTCAGAATGATCCTGAGAGTCAAGTGCTATTATCATACTCATTTCACAGATAAGGAAACTGAGGCAAACAGAAATAAGGGGATATGCCCAGTGTCACGCAGCTAGGAAGTGCCTCAGGCAAATTTGAACTCAAGCTTTCTTGCCTCCAGGCCTCCAGCTCTATCCACTGCACCATCCAGCTCCACATTTGTAATAAATGCTTTATTGCCTATTTGTCATCAAAAGCTATTTAATAAGAATATAAGCTTATTTATGCATATATATGCACGTGAATGTGTTATGTCCATGTATGTGTATGTATGCAAGTATATTTATTTATAATAAAATATCTCATCATTTCTCTTGGTAGCAAAAAGCTAGGAAGAAATGGTTACCCATTCGCTTGGCATTTACTGAACAAACTGTGGTAAGTGAACAAAATGGAATGTTGTTGCACCATTAGGAATTAATAAAATAATTCCAAGACACTTGGGAAGAAGTGTATGAACTGATGCAGGGTAAAAAAGGAAGTCAGCTCAATGCAAAGCCAGATCTCAACTCCAGACAGCTGAGGATGAATTCGTTCTCATTCCTGTCAGTAAAGAAAGTGATGAATTCCAGGTATGGTATGGAACATATGTTCCTACACAGGGACATTGCATTTACTAATTCAACTAGACTCCTTTTTTTGAAGGGGGAGGAGATAGGCTGGAGGGAAGTAATGATGTCAATGAACAAAAGTATCACTAAAGCATTTGAATTAAATGAATTAATGGATATTCATCTTGTCCAGTTGTGTTTCTGCAGAAGGTGTGACTGTAGCAGATTAGTAAAAACCTAGAGGATCTTTTTTCATTATGTAATATACCTTTACAAATGTATAACTGGGAAATAGTAGAGGGGTCATTGAAGTGAAGAGTGCTAGGAATTAATTCAAAACTGTTCTTCATTTGTGTACTTAGAGAAAAGATTTTTCTGTATAAAGATCCATATCTCTATTGTTGGAGATTCTGGTCTCAGGCTACTCAATGCCATAAGAGCACCATTTCATTTTTAATAGGTACAAAGAAAACTCTCTAGCTGAGTAAATTATATTCCCCCTACCTAAACCCCTTGCTACAATTACATACAAAGTAAGTTCAAACTAACTGAACAGAGAGTATGACCAAGCACCAATTTAGGACAAACCCATAGACAGAAGAGCTGGTACTTTCCTAGTCTTGGCCCTATTTTCTGCTCTATCTTTAAAATTGAGCACAAATGGCTTTTCTGAAAGGTAGTTTGAAAGGTCCTGCTGTCTAACCACTTCTACAGTGCAGTGACCTCTGGCCTGAAATCCCAGAGGGTCCCTATCTTATTTCCCCCTGCTGATTCTTGAAAGGTTTTATATGAAAGATGGCACCCATCAAATGTACATTGACCAATCATTGTAATTTCAGCTTACATCACTGTAGTTTCAGCTTACATAACCTGGCTATGGAAACTATAAAAATGGGCACATTGTCTGTGACAAACCACTGTCTGATTTGGGTGACCATGTACCCTGACAGTCCCCAGGTAATAAAATCCACTTTTTATATTTAAAAAAGAAGAAATAAAGAAAGGAAGGAAGGAAGGAAGGAAGGAAGGAAGGAAGGAAGGAAGGAAGAAAGAAAGAAAGAAAGAAAGAAAGAAAGAAAGAAAGAAAGAAAGAAAGAAAGAGAGAAAGAAAGAAAGAAAGAAAGAAAGAGAAAGAAAGAAAGAAAGAAAGAAAGAAAGAAAGAAAGAAAGAAAGAAAGAAAGAAAGAAAGAAAGAAAGAAAGAAAGAAAGAAAGAAAGAAAGATGGCACCCAGGGCAATAATTTGGTACCATTACTTTCTCATTTTACTGCTTGCCACTTGATCCTAAATTTGAACATATAGGAGTAGTTTTCAGTACTTCGTAATGGAAAATTCCCTTATGTGAAAAAAAGGACAATCCCCTGTCATATCAAGCCAATTTCCTGCCTTCTTTAGAGCTCTGTAAGTTGGCAGAGTTTTTTGTTTGCTTGCTTGATTTTGGCCAGGCTCATTTCTTGAAAAGTTGAGCATATTTAGAAATTAACTAAGTCTATGTTAAGTGTCTATGGCTGTGCTAGCTTCAGTTTGAGGATATGAGAGAAATGTATAAGCTTGGAGGAATGGGCAGGGTGGTAAGGATTTGAAAGCCAAGGAGCAGACCCTGCAGGAGCAAGTTTTAGATCACAGGTGGGAATAGGAGAGCCTTTAGAAGAAAAGTGATGTGGTGAAAGTAGTGCTTTCAGGAAACTCTAATCCCTTCAATCTTTATGTAGTTATACTTTTAATTAAGATACCATCTCACCCCAAAATCATTGCAGATTCTATGCAATTTTTATTTTTGCCAAAAAATGGAATGGGACGACTATGGGACCACCATGCTTTTAAAAATTGTGCTGCTATTACATAAAATTGCTTACTACTAAACTCTCTTTGGTGCAAGATTAGGATGGATGAAATACTCAGGAATATATTTATAATTGAATACTGACAGCATGTGTGCACTGAGAATACTCAGCACTTGGATCACAATGCACGAGAGATAAATATGTCTCCATATGCCGCTGGTGAATACATTACTGCTCTGTTTACCTTTGAAGTGGTGTGATGAACAGAATTATACCATGAGACAATTACCCAAAGAAAGATTATAATCCAATATTTGGACTGAAAGAACAGGGTGAGAAAATCATGTGGTAGAGTTGACTATGTAGTGAAATACAGTAATTAGGACAATGATTCAGATTGGAAGGGAAGGTCCAAGAAGGAGGGAGATACACTCAGAAACCATTCAAATATGGATCTAGAATATATCTGGAATAGAAAGGGAGGAGAATTTCAAAATTAAAATAGGTTAAAAGAAACAACAGTCACAAGAAACGTGTTTGCAACATAAAGATTAACACAGAGTTAAAATTAATGACTGAAACAGAATTCAACTAATTAATTAATAGCTAATTTAAGAGTAAGGGATGATAGGTCATTGGATGAAGCAACAGTAAAAAAAACAGATAAGCAAGGAAACTAAACTTTGAATAAAGAAATAATAAATAATGAAAAAATATTATTGATCATTTAACCATGGCTATTCTGGTCCCTCCAGCATTGGTACTTGGTCTGTTCACCTTAACTACTCTCCCAGTTTTCTCCCGAACCTTTAGGGGGTATGTGGTGGGTGAGTGGGGTCTTTCTCATTTCTTTCACTGACTCAAGCCTCCATTGATTTTGTTCCCCTAATTCCCGAACCACCCTTATTCCATTTAACTACTTGACAGTCACTTAGATATTATAAAGGAATGTTTATGTCAGCGGTTTGAGAATAAATATGCAAATATCCTCCCTCCCAAATCCTGAAGACATAATCTCCCCTGTACCTCACTGGTCTCTAGGAAGTGAAGTGGTATTAGAATCACAGTTCAGCCCAGCTCCTACATAGTATTATTCCCACCAAGTGCCAATTCCAAAATCTCCTGAGCTTCTACTGGAAGACCCTGTTTTCTCAAGGCTTCAGTGCTGGGTTAGTGGCAACAGTTGGTCTGGAATTCAATGCTCTAATGTTGTCATGGCTTAAATTCCAGAGGGTGGAACTCCATTCTCTGAACATAGAATAGAGAAGGCCAAAATAAAACAAGAATAGAATAAAACTCCAAGTCTATTTCCCTGGCCATAGGGCCTAAGGGGGAAGAGAATGGTGCCCTTATGCCCTTCCGCTATTATTGTATGTTGCTTCTTAATAAATGAATATGTCACTCACCCTCTGTACATTGCTGGAAGAAAGAAATTCCCAATCTGATAGATGTAAAGATGCAGACAGTTCTGGTCACATAGTCCACAGAAAGCGTCTGCTCCCAGCCACATGGTAAGCCAATGCAGAATGTTCACTTATGTGCTCATCCTCTCAAAAGCATCATAAAGGTGCCTCCTTGTTTGGAGGTCTGGTCATGCACCAAAATAACATCCCATATTTTCTCTCTGTCTGTGTCTCTCTGTGCATGTATATGTACATAGACATGCATAGATGTATATGTATATGCACCTACTGATATAGGATTTAAGTAATAAAAGGAAAATTTATATTATGAAGACAAATAGCAAAATTTTACTACCATAAAACTTAACTATGGCTTTTCTGGATATAGAAAAATCTTCAGAAAAAAAAGCATAGTTAAGAAGTTAAGGATGTGAAGAGAATTGTAGAATGTTAAATGTTACAGATTAATGGTTATTAATGGATAATTATAGAAAAGAATATGCACATTTCCCAACCACACATGTTATCTTTATAAAACTAGCCTTGTGTTAAAACCTTGTTAACAAATGCAGAAAAGAAGAAATATCCATCTATTATTGACCACAACACAATGAAAATTATAATCATTAAGGTGTATTGGAAGATAGAATTAAACCTGAATGGAGGCTAAATGATTTCATTCTAAAGAATTGCTATGTCAAAACCCAATCATCGAAACATTAGATGATTTCACTAAGCAAAATGAAGCAAAGAGACGATATTGTAAAACTTCTGTGATACAACAATAATCCTAAACACTTGGATTAACAAAGTAAAGAAAGAGTCCCAGTTCGAGAGGTATTGGGTCCTGATGGAACCAGCCCCAAGGTAGTGATGGAACTATCAAGTTAAATTTGAAATATACAAAAAAAAACCAACCCTACACTATATTCAGTAGAGATTCAGAGATTTATGAAAGCAAATCCACTCTTTTATTCTCCTTATAGATAGAAATGTCATTTATATCAACTTCATAATACTAACAAGGAAAATTATGGGTGGGGAGACAGGATAATGCCTAGTGATAAATTGTGTATGTGTGATAAAACAAAAAGAATAAACATGCTAAGGTTTCTAATGTGGAAAATGGGAAATAGTATATGGTCCTCCTTGCAGAAATATTTTAGTTAGAAAGTCATTTAGGGTTTTTTGGCATCCTACAGAGTTACAAGATTAACAAAAGATCTATCTGTCTGTCTATACACACACACATACATCTATACACATACATGCATATACGTGTATATACAGGTATATGTGTATATATAATCAATAAATATATTATACACATACATATATGTATGTTATCTATGTGCACATATAATACACATGTACATGTTATACACATACATAAACATGTGTATATACATATGTACACGTATACACACCATATATATACATATACATATATACATACACTCAAATATACATATATATTTATATGTGGAAAGGGGAGGAGTAAGAGTTTTGAATCTAAAACAGTTGCAGTGCCTAGTGAAAATCTGACTGAATCTGAGTGTGATGTCCATCAAAGCCCTAGGTTTTGGTTAATATCTTTGAGAGCAGTAAAAGGCCAAAGTAGGTCAGGATTAGAGGAATCCATCTCCTTTAGTCATCAGTATAAGGAGAAATAAGCCTGCAGTGGGAAGTGGAGAGACCACACAACTATTTCTGAGGGGTGGCAGTGAGCAGGAAAAAGTTGTAGCTAGGAAGCAGAGGGGAAGATTATACTGAAAAGAGTAGACTCAGATGCAACCAGCAAGAGACATCATGGCACCATGTAAAGAGCACAGGATTTGAATCCAGAAACCCTGAGCTCAGACACTGACTGCAATGCTCACTAGCTGGGTAACTTGGACCTCAGTTTCCTCAGTTGAGAATTAGGGGTTGGACTGCATGGCTACCAAGGTCTTCTCCAGATCTGTGATCCTAGGACAGTCTAAGAGAGTAAAAAATGAAGTTCCTGAAGCACGTGATTGTTCCTAAGTTACTTCTTGTATTGTTTAACTCAGCACTTTGGAACTTCCATTCCTTTGCTCCCTTTTGCAAGTGACAACCTTTCTAATACTTAAGGAAATCTGATGTGTCTTCTTGTCCTAGATCAATATCTTCAAATTTCTTCCACCAATGCTTAGGATCGTTGATTTGGAGAAGTAAGGGCTCTTCCAGGTCATCTAGGCCAATTTCATTCTCTAGATGAGGAAATTGAAATAGAGCAGGTAAGTGACTTGCCAACGTCACCCAGGTAAGAAGTGAAAGAGGCAGGATCTGAATCCAGATTCTCTGACTTCAAATAGAGCACACTTTCTTCACTGTCTTTAAGATTCTGCTCAAGCAGCAGTTCCTCCAGGAGTTTTTGTTTGTTTTCTTTTGCTTCCTCCTGTATCCCCCTGCCCTGATTGCTGGTGCTGACATCCCTTCTCAGGTTACCCCCATTTGACTCTAAACTCCTTGAGGGCAGGGAGATTGTGTGGAGTTTTTGCATCCCTGTACTTAGCACAATGCCTGGCATACAGCAAGAGCTTAATAAATACCTGTTGAACACTTGGTTTCTACTCTTCTGCTCTCCTTTTCTGGAGTGGACTTGAGGCAGTTTGATGCTGCCATAGGGTCTTGGGTCTTCCCTTCTCCGGACTCCCCTCCATGCCCTCTTCTTCATCTTCCATGTAGGTGATCCCCAAACTTTAGCCTTTTGCTTATAATCTGCCCAACTGTCTGCCCACACATCCCACACAACCCCAGCAGCCACACTTACTGTATCTCCCACGACAGGGAGTGAACAGGGGAAACAGAGTCTGTCACCTGACAGCTCCTCACTGATTTGGTTCCACTGTGATTTTTCAACCACAGCCCCCAAGTACTGGACTCCCTCCACATAGCTTGATCTTTTGCTTCCTAATTTCCAAGTGGCTGGATTTTCTTTCTTAGATATAAGTCCCCTCAGTGACACTGGGATCCTAACAGTCCCAGTGTTTGTCACCTGTTAACTAAGACCTCTATTGCCTGATCTACTTCTGCTTAAATCAGTACCCTAGGTTTACGACATTCTTTAAGACCCCATCTGACAGACCCATCTAACTGACTTGTAGTCTCTTTTCCCTTCATGCCTTGGATGGAATTCTTTAATTATTTTTATCCGTTGAAAGACATTGATTTCTGTTATTCCTACCTTTCCCTCCCCACCAATGAGAAGAAAAAATAAAGAAAAACAAAACCCTTGTAACAAACCTGTTCAGAAAAAAAAATCTACATTAACCATGTCCAAAAGTTCTCCAAATTGAATGTACTGCTCCTTTAGGTGGTGGTCAACACCCCTCCTCAGCACTCCTCTGGAATCCTCATCGACTTCATGCTATTCAGTGTTCTCAAATTGTTCAAACTTTATTTTGTCTTTGTAGAAATTATCCTCCTGCTTCTGCTCACTTCACGAAAAATCAGTTCATGCAAGTCTTAGATTCTCGGAGTGATTTCTAAGTCACTTTTTGATGTTCTGGAATGATGTTCTTACATACCTAAAACAACCGAACTCTGACTGTGTTCTCATACGGAGACACTAGGAGTACGACTAATCCATTGGGTCCCTCTGGGAAGTCAGTCTTCATCTTCCCCAGCCCATAATTCCAATTACTCTTGTAGCAAAGTTCTGCTCCATTTATCTACTCCTTCCTCAGAGATTGCATCAGTTTTCACAGATTTAGCAATCACCTGTATGTATAGAACCCCCAAATTTCTAGATTCAGCCCTAATTTTTGCTCCCAAACTCAATCATCTGTCTGCAACTGCTTGTAGAATATGTCCACTTATATATTTCATTGTTGTCTAAAACACATACTGTCTAAAGTGAAATATTTTCTTTTCAACAATATTGACTTCCTCGCCTATTTAATATATGGTAAAATGAGACCTTAGATGTGATTAATTTAGGTTATGTGTATAAAGTGTTTTGCAAATCTTAATGCAATATATAAATATTATTACAACTATTACTCCCATCAGTGGTACTATCCTTCTCCCAGAGGCACTGGGCATCTGTTCCTGGGCTTATTCTGGGGAGAATTACCTATGGATCCCAGGTTAAAGACTCCTGCTTTCATTGCATTGCCTTCATCTTCACGTAGAAAGTCTCTGCATATTCATGTATAGAGTCAGTCAAATAGACTAATGAAACATTAGCACCATAAAATAAGCAGATGGTGTGTGTGGCGATATGGGTGGTCCCCCCCACCATTTTAAATTTATTAGCATTGACAATTTTGCAGGAGCAGTGATTCTGAACACAAGATCCCTGTGGAGCAGATGTAGCAAACCAAACATTTAGGTCTGAAGTCCTATAAGATAATGTTTAAATTATCTTTTCGTGAATCATATTGGAACAAACCTAAGAATGCTTTGGGAGTTAGAGGAAGGCAGCCTTAATATTCATTTCAGAAGCTTTGCAATTGCTAGTAATGTTACAGTTGGACAGATGATCATATAAAGGGATATGAGCACACTCCTTCATCAGTCAGTCAACGATCACTTAATTCATGCTAACTGTGGGCCAGGCACTGTGCTAAAAGCTGAGAAGACAAATAAAGGCAAGAAGAGAGTCCCTACCCTCAAGAAGCTTGCAGTCTAAAGGGGGAGACAACATTGCTAATACAAGATACAAAAGTACAGGATAAATTGAAGTGATCAACAGAGAGAAGGCACTGGAATCCATGGGAATTACAGAAGACTTGTAGGAGGTGAGACTGTAGTTGGGACTAGAAGGAAGCCAAGGAAGCCAGAATGGAAAAACAATACGTGATTTTAAAATTCCACATCACAATGGAAGCTAAATTGGCATTGCCATGAAGTTCTTTCAAAAGCAGGGGTTCTTAACCTGTGTCTGGGGTAGGGAAGCGAGTTAAGTATATTTCAGTATGATTGGTTTCCACAGTGGTTAACTCAACATACATTTATTAAGTGCCTTCACTGGTATTTAATACTTCACTGGGGTACAAGGAAAGTTCAATAAGAATTTCTGTCCTCATGGAGCTCAGTCTAGTGGGGTAATAATAACAGCCTTTGTAATCTCTGTGTTTTATGATATACACTTAAATCCTGTGTTCTGAGGTCTCCCCAGGCTTCCAAAGGGGTTCATCATGCACACAAAAAGAAAGAACCCTGGTCTGAGAGATACCACAGGAGTGAGAGTTCAGTCACCAGCTTATTACTTTTATTAAGCTGTATTATTTAGCTTACCCAGACCTAGAGAAGTTTCATTTTTATGTTGGAAGGGGGAAATATTACCAGGTGGAGATCACAGGGAGAAAAAAATCCAGTTTTACCTCAGTGGGAAAAAGATATCATAGCAAAATTAGAAAATAAAATTTGGCTCTTGAAATTCTTACACAATAATGGAAGTTACAAAGCACTAAATGACACTCAAAAGTGTCGTTATTCTACTAGTGTGACAGGATACAGAATTCAAGATAGTTTACGTTGCTTTTTCTCCTTTACGGTATGCTAATATTCAGGGGGTATATTGATCTGTGTTCAATCTCTCTCACTCTGTTACAGTCTTCATAATACACCATTTCTCTTACTACTAAGGAAGCGTCAGGGAGTCATATGAGTGGTTCTTTAATATCATATGGTGGTATATAATTTAATTGTACCCAATAATACAACTACTAGGCCTATATCCCAAAGATATCAAAGAAAAAGGACAAAATGTGCAGAAATATTTCTAGCAGATAGCAAAGAATTGGAAATTGAAGGTATGTCCATCAAGTGGAGAATGGCTGAACAAGCTGCAGTATGTGATTGTGATGGATTATTATTGTACTATAAGCAACAATAAGGGAGATGGCTTCAGAAAAACCTGGGAAGATCTATATGAACAGATGAAAAGTTAAGTGAGTAGAACCAGGAGACTATTGTAAATAGTAATAAAAATATTATAATGAAGATGTATTGTGGGAGACTTAGCTCTTCTGATCAAGACACTAAATCACTTTTGTTTAGGGAAATGCAAATTAAAACAACTCTGAGGTACTATCTATCTCACACCTATCAGATTGGCTAATACGGCAAAAAAGTAAAATGATAAATATTTGAGAAGTTGTGGGAAAATCGGGACGTTAATGCATTGTTGATGGAGTTGCAGACTCATCCAATTGTTCTGTAGAATAATCTGGAACTATGCAACCCTTTGATATAGCAATACCAGTACTAGGTCTATATCCCAAAGAGATCATAAAAAGGGAAAAGGACCTACATTTGCAAAAATATTTATAGCAGCTAGGTGACAAAATATTGGAAATTGAGGGGATGCCCATCAATTGAGGAATGGCTGCACAAGGTGTGGTATATGAATGTAATGGAATATTATTATGCAGTAAAAATGATGAACTGGCAGATTTCAGGGGAAAAAAACCTGGTAAGACTTGTACAAACTGATGCAAAGTGAAATGAACAGAACCAGGAAAACATTGCAAACAGTATCAACAACATTGTGTGATGACCATCTATAAATGACTTAGCACATCTCAGCAACACAATGATCCAAGACAACTACAAAGGACTCTTGAAGGAAAATGCTTACCCACATCCCAATTTAAAAAAATAGTATGGACTCTGAATGCAGATTGAAGCATATTTTTTACTCTATTTTTTTTCATGGTCTTTTAAATTTTGATCGATTTCTTCTTTCACAACAGTGACTAACATGGAAATATTATGTGCTATACATAATATGCTATACATAATAGCACATATATAACCTATATCAAATTGCCTACCATTTTTGAAAGAGGGGAGAGAGGAAGGGGAAAAATTAAGAACTCAAAAATTTTGTAAAAATAAATGCTAAAAATTATCTTGACATATAATTGGGGAAAAATACTATTAAAATAAGGTGATTGGAAAGGGTAAGGCTGGGGTCAGGGTAGCCAGCTTTCAATATGTTAAAGGGGTCTGGACATGATATAGCAGTTGAACCAATTGGTCTTGTCCCAGTAACTAGTCTATGTCTCTAAATCTACAAAAAAGTAAATAGTGACAAATCAAATCTAGTATCTCCTGCATGGTGGCTGCAATATCCCTAAAGAACATCCCAACTTTGAGTTCAGGATTGTCCCTAAACAATCCAAGGATCTTTTACCCTTACAGAATTGCTTATCTTGGGGTTGAGGATTCCAATGTATGTTTACACAAAACCTACATGAATTGTCTGGGTACCTGAAAATCCCTGAAGAATATATGATATTTATCTGAGTCTCAGACTTCACCAGGAGAAAAGACAGCTCTGGCCCAGGAATAAGCTTGGCTCAATCCAGCCCTGATGCCTTAGGGGTGTTATTTTTCCTCCTATCCATTCAAGAAAAAGCAGAAGGCTAGGACAGACTTTGCTACTACATTATGCTGTGAGTTCAGGTACATCCCTTAATCTCTCTTCTTAGCATTTCTATGACAAATTTGGAAATACTCATATTACCCTCCTACTTACCTCTTAAGAATTCTTCTTGGTATGTGAAACTAAAAACTCAAGATACTTGAAAACAGGAGCTCTAAGGAGGTATTTGTGGTGATTGCTTAGTGCCATTTTCACTAGGCAGGGAGGGGGAGCTGCTAGGTGACACAGTGGATAGAGAGCTGGGCTTAGAATCAGGAAGGCCTCTTTATGAGTTCAAATCTGGCCTCAGACACTCACTAGCTCTGTGACCCTGGGCAAGTCACTTAACCCCTAAGTTTCCTTATCGGTAAAATAAACTGGAGAAGGAAATGGCCAACCACTCCAATATCTTTGCTGAGAAATCTTCAAAATGGGGTCACAAAGCGTTGGACACTCCTGAAATGACTCAACAACATTGTTACTGTACACCTTAGAGGCTGAGAAATCTGCACTGTAAAAGAGTGATGCAAAAATCACACATTTTCCATGTTATAGCAAATTAATAAGTCCAAAATCAGTGTAATGATTTCCATTCTGATTTCCTAAACCACTTCTGTCTCTTACTAATTTCTCATTTATTCTTTATTTCATAAGTTTCACCTTTAGAGTTCTTCAAGATTAAAATAACTTTACTTCGTGAAGGAAATTGTCATTTCCAATATCTTTTCAGATAGCCTCATGATGATGTGGAAAGGCTGATGAATTTAAGTCACAGGATGTGAGTTCAAATCCTGATGCTGGTACTTACTATTTATTTTACTTAACATTTCTCAGTTTCAATTTTCGCTTCTCTAAAAAAATGAATATTAACTAAATGTGTTCTAAAGTTCCCTCTTATTATATATATTCTAATGCTCTCATTTATATTACTCTTTTCAGATTTGTAGATACATAGATACACATATACATACACATATATTAATATATGTGTTATATACACTATATATGCTATATACACATACATACATATTATATATATATGTTTTTTCAGATATATTGTAGATTCTAAACTGTTAGAGCTAGAGACTCCTTAGAGATTATATATATTTTTTCTAAGAATGACTTTAAAAAAAAATTTCAGTCAGAGGACCTAGATTCAAATCCAGCCATTGATACTTACTACCTCTGTGACTTTAGGCAAGTTGCTCAGACACTGAGGCCTCCATTACTTAACCTATATATGAAACAAGAAAGTTGGACTTCCCCAAGGTGCTTCCAGCTCTATATCTATCATCCAATAGCTTAATCCATATTTTAAAGCATGTTTTTGAAAATTATATGATTCTTAATACTAGAGTTTACATAACAGAAAAAAATATCCTTTTCAAATGTATGCTTGGGTGCCATTATTTATAATCATCTTTACTATGAACTGTTCTTAGGAATGACAATAGGTTCTAGAGGATAATATCTGAAGTCAGAAGTCCTGGGTTCAAATTCAGGTCTGGTACTTACTAATGATACAACCTTGGAGAAATTCTCTTCACCCTTGACTCAGCTTCTCCCTTTGCTACCTGCCAGATCACATCCAGAATGGTGTGTTTGTTGGAGGGAAATGTTGGGAGAAGGGGCAGACAAGGTGGAACTCATCCAGAGCAGGCTGGTCATGATAGTGAGAATATTCGAAAGCATGTATGAGGACTGTTTGAAGGAAGTGGATGGGCAGTGATTATGGATTTGTGTGTCACGTGATCACGGTCTTCATCTAGCTGGCAAGTTATTGAAATGAAACCTTTAGCATCTATATGGTTTGAGCTATCAGTTGGGAGCTAGACCTGAAAGGCCAACCCTGGAAATGGGAGATATGGTCATGAGGAGTGCTACAAAGCCAAAGAGAAAAATGGACGGGGACTCCTAAGACCAAATATCTCTAAAGAATTCATGATGGCAGGTGACTGAAAGAAGCTAGGTAAGAAAGGAAAGGAGGAGTCACTCCAACACCAACCTGATTAAAGAAATTAAAAGGGGAGTGAGGAGGACCTGAGTTCAAACCTGGCCTCAGACATTTAACACAAAACTAGTCGTGTGACCTTGGGCAAGTCACTTAACCCCCATTGCCCTACCTTTCCCCCTCCAAGAAGCAAAAAGCAAAGAAAAAAGAAAAGAAATTAAAAGGACTCCTTCCAAGCAACCAAGGGATTGGAGGATCTGTCCTTGGGCCACAAGCAAAAGAACTCCCAGTGCCTTTTGCTGCTGTGAACCCTAAAGCACCCTATAAACATGAATTATTTAAAGCACTTTACATATGTTATCTCATTCGACTCTTGCAACAACCCAGTGAGATGGGTGCTCTAATTATCCCTATTTGACAGATGAAGAAACTGAGGCTGCAAGCTGTTAAGTGATCTGCCCAGGGTCAGATAGCATCTCATACCGATCTTGTGATCCCAAGTGCCATGCTCTATGGACAATGAAGAGCTGGATTAGTTAAGAATTCTAAGTTGAGGCATGAAAATATTTAATGTCTGTGTATTAGACATCAGAACCTATGCAATTCTTGAGTGTGAGTGTTTACTCACAAAAACCCTTCAAAATCAAGACATTTTTAATAAGACAGAGCTTCTATTATCATGGGTGTGAGGAAAGGCATGTGTTGGTAGACATTATTAGAGATGACAAAAAAGCATTTAAAATACAAAGAAAGAAAGAAAAAAAATCGGAAGCAGACATAAGCAAGTGGAACCATTTTGTTTCCCCTTTGGTAAATGTAATAAACATTAGGGGCAGCTAGGTGGCGCAGTGAGTAAGAGCTCTGCCCTCGGAGTTGGGATGACGCGAGATCGAATCCGGCCTCAGAAAATGAGTACCCACACATAAATAATGACTGGCCGTGTAACGTTGAGCAAGTTACTTAACCCCAATTGCTTTAAAAAAATGTAATAAATATTGAAAAGATACCTATACAATAACAGCTCAAGATTTAGAATACAATTCTCTCTTTGTTCTTTATTGAAATGTGTGCTGGGTATTTATTGACAATGACTAATAATCATAGCTAGCATTTGTATAGCTCTTTACATTTTTCAAAGAACTTTACAAATATTAACTCTTTTCATCCTCACAGCAACTCTTGGAAGCATGTTCTATTATTATTTTACAGATGAGGAAACTGAGACCAACAGAGGATAAATAATTTTTCAAGTTCACACAGTCATTGAGTGTCTGAGTCTAGATTTGAGCTCAGGTCCTTCTTACTTCAGGCCCAGCACTTAATTCACTCTGTCACTTAACTGACTCTAATTGCTCAGGTCACTTTTTGAAAAGTAAACGAATGTGTATATTAAAATCAAGCAGAGGGTATGTGGCATAGCAGGGAGAAGCCTGAGCTGGGAGCCAGGAGGACCAGAGTTCTAATTCTGCTTCTGCCATAAACTGTCTGGGTGTCCCCACCAAGTGAGCAAAGCTCCCAGTGCCCAAGGGGACCCTCTAAAACTGTAAGGTACAGATGAGTTTCTGACCTGCTTCAAGAGTTTCCTTAGCCGGTGGCTCTCAAGCCAAAGAAATCACAAATCTGTTCTTCATCAATTACTTAAAATAAGAAAAAATACAAGTCTTGGAATGTTGTGAGATATATTCATTTGCACACTCATAGCTTTTTGGTACTTCAAGATGACAAAACAAAGTTATTTTAAGGGCAAGAGTAATCAGAATTCTTGTGCAGTGAGGTGAGCAAAATGAACCGTTTACTCAAGGGAACTAATATTCAGACTGTTACTATGGTAGGCATATAGTCAACAGAGAGCAGCTTTGGGACTTTGCTGAGCTAATTAGACTGGGAGCCTGGTGTCCTCAGATGCATTGCTGCCAAAATGGAAAGTACAGGGTCATGGTTTATTAGCACAAACAGTATTACCTTGAACACATTTTAGCTGACTTTTTTCATACTTAGGTGAAAAGCTCCTTTTTCACAAAGTTCCCACAAGGCAAATAGTAATTCCAATTGGGGATGATGAACTAGGTTTCCTTTAAAAATGTATGCAATATTTTGTATTCTTTCCCATGTGAAAACAAACATACTCGGGCCAAATCATCCTTTTGGGTCTTCTGTTTACATACTGTAGAGCTAACTCCCAAAGCTGACAACTTTACTTCAGTTTTAGGCCCAAATTAATTAGCAGGATAAAGCAATATCCTTGCAAGGATAGACATGGAATTGTCTGTGGATATTTCTCTTGGGATGAATCATTACCACTTGACACATAGAGCTATAACCCAGTCGTGATTTTCTGGTGATTTGGTACATTTATTTGACCAGAGACTACTTTAAGCCTGGAATGAATTGGTGCCCCTGAGTTTTCTCTATGCCAGAGTTGACACAAGGTATTTGTGCATGTTGGACTGGGTTAGAAAGCTATGCCTCTCTGGGATCTGCAAATTGTGCCCCCTGGGGGTTTCTGTCTGCTGGAGCCTTTCAGGCCTCTCAATAAAATATGTGACTTTCATCACTGTCGACAGCTGTGAACCACAGAGGGTAGACTTTAATGGCATTAAAATCATGTACATTTAATTTTTTTTAAAAAGTAATATTAAACAAGTGCTCCTCGTTACATTTCCTCCCAACAATCTTCACTAAGTGATTGCCTGCATTGCTTCTCTCTCACACCAGCTGTGGCCCAGATACAGCTCATATGGCTTAGTACAGCTATTGTGTACATAAGAAAAGATGGTTGATGCTCTATGGCACCAGGGAATAATACTCATTTAAAGTGGTGGTGTAGGTTATGATAGATGTAGACCTCATCTCAGGAAATCACAAAATCTACCCAAAGCCTTATGCTTCCCAAACACAAGGATAGCACTATTGGTCTCTTCCCTTCTATTGACCTGATATTGACTTTGGATTCTTGAACTGATGGTTAGAAACGGACCCCCTAGCCATTTCCCAAGGTGATTTTGCCAGGTATCTGATTACAGGCCAATGCTACTCTTTGGCTTCCCCCAATTGACTCCAACCTGAACTTCTCTCCTGGACTTAGGAATTCCACAGCCTGGCATCCTCCACTACAGACAATTGGTATGAGTCTACACTAGAGGATCTTATTCATAGACCTCAGTGGGTAGATTTCCATGAACTTGAACAGGAAAAAAAAAAGACATTTTTTTCTTATTTTCACTCCATTAGCCTTTGGGTTCCTTTATAATCTTTTTTGTTTAATTGTATTCATCTGAAAACATTCTGAGGGAACATCTATATGCTTCACCACACTGGCAGAAAGACCCAGGATAGAAAAAGTTCTAGTTCTCCTGGTCACCATAAGAACCCTCTGGTCCATCTATGGCTCTCTGTTTCCTCCTAGTGGCCACTAGTCAATTTGCCCCGACCTGTGAATTAACCAGGTTAATTCTTAATGCTATTTCTAAACAATTGACAGTACAAACATTGAGAATTGAGTCTAGTTCTACATCACAAGAAATAGAAACACAAATTCATAATCCATAGATCTATTGAAATTACAAAAATCACTGCTATATGTCCAGAGAGAAAGGATACAAGGATAATTAGCTCAGGTAACCTCCCAATTTCTCAGTGGTCTTTAAGGGCCAAAGCAGCATGTGCAGAGTGAAAGGCTAGGTTCAAATGGCAACAGAACTTGGGACAGCAAGTCAAGCAACAAGCACTTATTAAAAGCTTCCTGTGTGCCAGCCTCTGTGTTAAACTATGGAAATAGGGAAGAGAGGGAAACATTTATTAAATACCTACTATATTTCAGTCTCTGTGGTAAGTGCTTTACAAATATCATCTTATTTGATCTTCCCAACAGCAAAGAAAGGCAGTAAAAGGATAGCGATGGTTTTGCATTCTAACAATGAATGGAGCTGGAACCAATTCCATATGTCCATAGGATCTGGAAGGATATATTAGGATAAAATGACTACAGATACCTTTGGACTGCTACAACAATGAATAAAATAGGTACAGATGTGCACAAAGGTTTTGAGTCTGGGGCTGCCACACAAGGATTCATCAGTCATTAAAACTGTTTCTGCCTCCCTGTCAACTGTCCTTCCTCTGAGGAGAAGGGACCCAGTCTGGTCAGACAGTATTGAAAATAGTTATCTTTCCTCTTTCAGGATGCTGAGAATTGTCCTAACTTAACCCTGAATCAGGGATTCAGAACTGGAAAGGACTTCCTTTTACAGATGAGGAAATTAAGGCCAACAAAAGTTATGGGACTTGGATATACTGATAGTAAGTAAGAAAAGAACACAGACGGTGCTTGTCTAAAAGCTGTAGGATTCTGTCCACTGTAAATGGCTAAGACTTAATTAATCTTGCATAATGTAAACTATTTGTCATAATGCTGTTCTACAAGGAAGAATTAAAATTACACCAATTGACAAACATTTATTAAGTACCTAATGTGTACCAAAGTGATACAAATATAAAAGCATAGCACAATCCTCACCCTTAACTACGATGTCCAAATAATCAAGAACAAATAAGAGTATTTTTGTTGCTGTGATTTCAATGACTCTCTCCCCACACCACCATTTTCTGCATCTTTTCTCTCCTAGGTTCTGTCACTAATCCTTATTATTTACCAAAGATGAATGCTTGATTATTTTGCACCCCGAAGCTCCTTAATAAGTCACAGAGAAGTCCATTGAATAGAATTTTGTCCAAGAAGTAGATTATTATACGTTTTCCATCCCAAAAGGATATTGCAGAGAAAGAGATAAGGAAGATAGGCATTCAGTGCTAAGATGGTTGAGCCAGCTCTAGCTTACATGGAACAGAGAGATGTTTCTGTGTGCACATGGGGCCTCACTGAAATGCTTGTTTATCGACTTACCTGCTGACTGTTTGCTTGCAACTCCCTCTGCCCCTTAGGAATTATTCATTCCCCTCTCTCCTTTGCATCCATCCAAAGCCATCAGTTGGCTATCCGTGTGTATCATGTCAGATTTATTTTCAGTATGAAATGCCAATCATTTCCAAGGCTGAGAGTTCTTGGACTTCTGAGTCTAGCCCTCAGCCCTAGAGTGATCTCATTTAAAGATGTTTACACCTTATTACGCATGCTGCCCACATTTGACATGCCTGCCTTGACATTTATGTTTTAGCCAGTTGGGCTTCCAGCTTAACAAGGATGTTGAAAACCCCAGTTGCACAGAAGAGATTCTAGTTCTCCAGATAAAGACAAAATAACAGGGCAAAAAGCATCCTCTTTTAATTGTTTGACAAACACATCCTGCATCTCTCATATTGATGAGTATTTTTGTTTCCTTGACACAAAGGAATTGTTTTCTCATTATCTTCTAGGAAGAACCAAAAGCTGCATTTAACTAATCGGTCATCATCAGCTTCAAAGGAACGATTCTTGGATTTTTATTATTTGTTTACTTTATAAAAAATTCTATTTTGATTTCATGCTCTTCTCTAGTAGGAATATTTTGGTACTAACAGCTACTTCACACTCCCATCAATTAGTCTCCCTCTCTCACTGTCTCTCCTTCCTAATCCATTCTTCCTATGCCTGCCAAAGTGAACTTTCTAAGATAATTGCCAAATAATGCCATTTCCCTGTCTGAAATCTTTTAAAGGCTGTTCATCACCTTCAGTCCATGGACCATAATCTGCCGACTCTTGACCACAAGACAAAATATAAGTTCCTTACTGTGGTGTTTAAGGCCTTCTGTGGTCTGACTCCAACCTCCCTTTCCAGTTTTATTTTTCCTTACTTTCCTATATTCCAGACAAATTCTGCTATTATCATTCTTACCTTTTTAAATTATCCTTTCCTGTTTGTAGGTATTTGCATACATTATTCCCTATTCCTAAAATGGAATCTTTCCTAGGGATTACTCGCCCTTTCCTAGAAGTGGGAAGTTTTTCTACCCTGGAACTTCCCTCATTACATGGGGTCTTTTCTTCCTCATGAAATCTTCCCTACTACTCTAAGTCTCCTCCCTCTTCCTAGGACATTGATTTTAGAGAGGGTCCCAGACCAGCCATTCTTAATTCCCTTCTTTAGGATTCTGCTGTTCAAGACTTTGTTCCCAGGACTCAGCTGGCTTCTTACTTTGAACTTCCCTCTGAGCCTTGGTTTTCATCACTGTGGAACATCCCTCAACCATGCTGGCTGTTTGCTTCCATTGGTGATTTCTTTCTGAGGTCTCTATTTGGGGACACACCTAGGCTCAGGTTGGCCATTCTTTGTTTTCCTCCTGGCTATGCTTCTCACTCCCTGGGATTTTTCAGCATGCACCCATTGAGTACCTTCTTCTTCAGTACTACCCCTTGTCAGTTCCATTTTGTGTATTGTCTTTCCCCATTATAAATTAAGTTCCTGGGGGCAAGAACCATCCAACTTTTACTTGTATTTGTTTGCCCAGTGCTTATCACAGTGCCTGGCACATGGTACACATGTAATAAATGCTTATTGCCTTGCCTAACCTTGCCTTCCACATCTTATGCTAGGGAAATGTGTTCTTTCTTCTAAGGCATGGTTCAGTTGTTACTGCTTCCATGGTGGCCGCCTTGGTGAAATCATGAAACGGATATTCCTCTATCCCCAATCCTCAAGCTCCTCTCCTTTTTCATTCTGAAACAGTTACATATGAATGTGCATTTACAAAACTATAAGCTTCTTGAAGGTCATGGTTATGTCATTTTTATCTTGGCACCTCCAAAGCCTGGAAAAGTCATGTTAACAGCAGTTATGAGGCATTTACTGATTACCAGGTTTAGAAGATATCAGGCATCTGTGCAGACTGTGCCCACTGCCTAAGGAAGTTAAACGAATGTAAACAAACAATTGCCATGATGAAAACAAAATAACCTAGACACTGAGAGCCCACAAATACTTGACCTTCTTGCCCATTAGATAGATTTGGCAAATTGAGACAAAATCAGGTTAGAATATAAATTCATTTGTGATATCTTACCAAGGAAGGAAGTGAAAGATTATGAAAAGTATCATCTCATCAAAGAAATTTACAGAAACTTGAGAAGAAATAGAATACAAAGAGACCCAAAGAAGCCAAATCATCTCAAGGGTATTAAAGCTCAAAATAATACAACAAACAGAAAATAGGATGAAATCTGTTAATCATAAACAATCCCCTCTATCACTGACAGTAGAGCTACCATATATGGCATCAGAAAGCATCTTCCAAGTGCTCCACGAAGAAGTAGAAATGGTCCTAAAATATGGGAAAGGAAACTAGAGAAGACAAAACATTCATGGAGACAGACTCTAATGGAAACAGCACAATTTTGTGAACATTGAAACATTTATTCTCAAGCTATTTAAATGAAGGAATGATGTCATTTGGGGGGAAATAATATATCTTATTATTACCCAAAAAGCCAATCAAGAAAATCATCAATAACTACCAAGAAATATGTCCTATTTATCATGGCTATACAGTTTTCATGAAAATCAACTGTATATGTATTAGAGTATCTTTGATAAAAGTATGAGAATGAATCAGGAAAGCACTCAGAAACAACATTCTGTTATATGTCATTATAGTCACGCCAGTCACTGAAAGGTGCAAAGAATGCAAGATCCCACTGTGTTTGTGGTTCATTAAGTATAAAAAGAATTTGATTTAGTAGAGCAGAATACTACTAACAGGATCTGCCCCTGCCCCAACAAGACATATTCACTTTCTGTCTCTCTGTCTCTGTCTCTGTCTCTCTGTCTTTGTCTGTCTCTCTCTGTCTCTCTCTCTTTTTCTCTCTGTCTCTTTGTCTTTCTGTCACCATCTCTCTCTCTCTCTCTCTCTCTCTCTCTCTCTCTCTCTCTCTCTCTCTCTCTCTCTCTTCCTGTGTGTGTGTTGATACCATACAAGAGTAGGTGAAACATATAATAAACAGAGATAATGCTGATCAATGACTTCCTAAATATAAATATAAGAAAATAAAAAGAGATGACCCCTTGCACAAGGTGTTTTCCACTGTCAAGGAGGAAGTTCAGGACAAAGTCCAAGTAGAAGAGATAGTCCCAGTGGACAGTGAGGGACAGTCCTCCATATGCTCTGGTTTGTGAAGGACATTGTGCTGGTGGCATCAAGTCTCATAATACTTAAGACTCTCAAATGAGAACTGTGCTCCAATTACAATCAAAAGCATATACTGAGTACTTCTTCCTAGGGGCAAGACACCATACCAGATATGCCATATATACCATATATACCATATACCATATATAAGATAGAAGGACAAAACCAGAATGATTCCTTCCCTCAAGGAGCATGCATCCTACTTTAACACCTTTCCCAACCTCATTTTCCCTGGTGTTTCGCAAACTTCTCTTTTAGTAGTTAGGTATATAGACATTTAGATGGCATGGTGGATAGAGTATGGAACTTGGAATCAAGAGACCTTGAGTTCAAATACTGTGTCAGACACTTTGTTAGCTGTGTAATTCTGGACAAGGCATTTAATACACTTAGATGCCAGTTCCCTCATCTGAAAAGAGATTAATACTGGCACCTACCTCACGGGGCTATTGTACATATCAAATAAGCTAACATGTAAAGAATCAGACATGATTGAACCACTGACCAGTAACAACAAACTTCCAAACAAGTGGTCCCCAAATGTGTCCCCAAAAGGCTACCTTAGCAGATGGTGAACCCCACAAACTCCAGAGATTCTCAAGCAAAATCTCAATGATCATTTGTTCCACATGCTATGTAGGGGATTCTTAGACAGGTGACAGTTGTACTAACTGGCATCTAAGACCCCTTCCAACCCCGAGATTCTTTGTGTCAAAGATAAGCTATTATGAAAATTTTATCTGTTGAAATATATTCATTCAAATGTAAATAGCTTCAACTCAGTATAATTCATTTAAGTAATGTTTAAAGATGAGTATGTGAGAAATAATTTTAAATGAAATATAGTTGGTTGCATAGAATATCCAATAGGAAGAGATCTGCCTTGCTTGTTCCATAGAGCCACCAGCATATCAGCTATTGGATCCTACAACTTGGGTCCTTATCAAGTGAATATAAAGCAATAGGATGGTTTTGTAGTTAATGTGACAAGGGAAATTTAGGCTATGTCTGGTGGGGAAGCAGGTTTTATGTTTGATTTAATAGGGGAAGTAAGTATATTTAAATTTCATATGCTGACTTTGTTGCCATGTTGCTTCAGATGGGGTCCCAATAAGCAAAGCAGACATGGACAATATTCATTAATATGTTCTGAAAATGAATTACAAGCACTAGCATAAATGCTTGGGTGCACAATACTGCTCCAAGTGATTTCCACAGAGGAAGAGTCTGCCTTAGTACCAAGGAGGGAATTCTCTATTTCTTCCTTATTAAAAGTCATGGATAAATTGTTAAAATTCTTAAATGAGATTGGCCTCTGAAGATTAATAAATTGGGAAGCATCTTATTAAATTTCTTTAATATGTTCAAGGAAATTGAAGATGTACTAAGTAATTGTCGGGGAAGAATCATATGCCTATAAATGTGTAATGGAAAGTTTAAGAAATGAGTGAAGCCCCTTGAGGTGTCTGATCACTCTCAAAATGAAGAGTGCAGATTCACAAGTCAAGGAATTGAGCAAGTCAAAATCAATCAAAAATACTCACTCAGGTGTCACAAAATGCACAGAATTAAAGAAAATAAATTGTTAAGAAGGCTGTGGTAAGTGGAATAAGCAAAATAGGTAGACAGAAGGGAGTTTCCAGGCTTGACTTGACATTCAGATGAAACATTGTGTGTGTGTGTGTGTGTGTGTGTGTGTGTGCGCGCGCGCACGTGGGGGGAGGCAGAAAGGGGATATAAAACACCCGGTGAAGAAACATGTAATCTTAAAATAGAATTAGCAATGCAAAGGTCTTGAGAGATTTAATTACTTACCTTTCCATTTGAGAATAAGAAGTAGAAAACAGGAGGGGAGCTAGAGGCAAAAAGGGGGAAAATAAACATTAAAAATGTAGACAGAGTCTATTTTAATTCATGTATGAATAGAACATTCCACTTAGAAAAGACTTTGAGGTCATCCAGTCCAGTCTCCCATCTCTACTAGACTCCCCACAGATGGTCATACAGTCTGTGCTTGACTATTTCCAGTGACAGAGAGCTCACTGCCTCAAGAAGCAGGCTGTGCCATTTGGGGGAAAGTTCTAATTGTCAGGTTTATCTTTATGTCCACCCAAAACCTACCGCTTGGTGATTTTGCCCATTGGCCCCAGTTTGGCCATAAATAGATGATAGAAATAGATATAGAGACTGAGATAATAGAGCTAGACAGAGTTATAGATATAAATATAGGTAGACCTATATAGACTTAAACATTAATAAATACATATGGGTATAAATATATATATAAATAGATTAGATTATTAATTTATTAAACACTTACTATATGCTGGACCCTGCACTAAAGTAATAGGCAAATGTATAAGTAGATGTAGAGCTGGGGCTAGAGGTAGAGGCAGAGGTGTAGGTTTATATATAGGTGTAGATAAGGGTATAGGTGTAGGTATAGTGTATGTATAGATGTATGTATAGCTGTAAGTGTAGGTATAGGTGTAGACAGAGCAGATATGGATAAAGTTAGACAAGTCCTTTTCTATGAGTAGACAGGGCAGACTCCTCTAACCTGTACACAGCTACTGCAGCCTAAGATTGAATTCACTCATTTTTTGGCATTTATAACACATGATTGGCTCATATCAAGGTCAATCCAATTCAATCCTTAGATTGTTCTCTAATGAACTACAGGCCTTCCCAGCCTTTATTTGTGTGGCTGCTTTTCCTTATTTTAGGCCTCATCCCTCTTTCTTGTGCCTGAAGTGGGGCTTTCCATTCAGTCTTACTAAATTTCCCTTTTCTGTTTCAACCCAGTGCTCTAACCTATGCACATCATTGTGGATTTTCATTGTCATCCCTCACACATGATAATTAAACCTTTCAGCTCTCTGCTGTTTGGAAAGCTGAGGCACATGGAGAACTCTAGTTCCAAAAACAAGCTTCTTTTTTCTTGTCCTTCTAAGTTCATTTTTGTTGACATTGTCATGTTCATTACAAAAATATTATTTTTAAAGAATTGATATGTAGATTTTATCTGGCTTTATGTGTCATTGATTAAAATGCCAAACCTGTGGAGGTGAAAGAATGACTAGACTTTAAGGTCAAGGAGATGCTTTATCTTCATTCACTTGGATTTAACACATATTTATTGAACATATACTCTGTGCAATGAAAGCACTATGGTAGATGCTGGGGTTACAGATCCAGAAACAGTGCCTGCCTTCAAAATCTCAACATTTCCTAGGAAGATTCAACATGAACACAGAGAAGCATCAATCAATCAGCAAGCAATTTTAAGCATCTGTCTCTTAAAAGTCAGGAACTGGACTATCTCTGGATACAAGAACAAAAAAGAAAACCATCCACCACAAAAGTGCTGCTAAAAAGAGTTTCTACATGAAAAATTTTATTTAAAAATGATAACTTGAGAAGCTCAATTCTATCAGGGAAAACAACATGTTTAAATACATAGATGCATATATATATATATACACACATATACATGTGTATATATAGTATGTATATATGTATGCAAATATATGCAGATAAAATATACATCTATATATAAAGTAATTTAAGGCTAGACCCCAGTTGCTGGGGACATCAAGAAAACTCTCACAGAGGTGAGACTTGAACTGGGCTTTGAAGCAGGCCAGGAATTCTAAAAGGGAGAGGTGAAAAGGACATGTATCCTATGATGGCATGTGTAATCCTCATAGGAAATGAAAAAACCAAGAAATAGGTTGGACAAAGGAGTCTGGAATAGGACCATAGGGAGAGCACATAGATAGATGGGGGATCAGGAAATGCCCCACAGAACAAATGTCCCCTGAGTTGGGACTTGAAGGAAGGTAAAGACTGAAGACTGAGGATGAGGAAGAAGGGGAGCATTGTAGATATGGGGTGGCCTGCGAGAATTCATAGATTTGGGAGATGGTGTGTCGAGTTCAGGAAATAACAAGGAATATAATTGGGCTAGAATGAAGATTGCATGAAGAGTAATGTGAAATAACATTGATCAGGTAAGTTTCAGCTTGACTGTGGAGTTCCTTGAAAGTCAAATCAATAAAACATTTATTCTATCTATGGGGCAATAAGGATCACCTAAAGGTGTAACACCAGGAGAATGATAGCATCAAAGCTTTGCTTTTCAAAGACAACTAGTGGTCAAGTGAAGGATGAATTAAACATAGGAGAGAAAGGTTGGTGAGCAGATGAATAAAGAGGTTCTTAAAATAAAGCAGGTAAAGGGTTATGGAAGGCCAGAACTAGAGGATTGACCATGTGAATAAAAGGAGGGAATAGAGGCTAAGAATGTAATGGCTATGGGAGAGGAAGGACTAAAGGAAGAGAGGGGGCAGGATATAATAGAAATACCAAATGTGGAATTTGAGGATTAGAGTTGGAATCCTGCCTCTAACACTCTTTGACCTTGGGGAAGTGACTTCACATTTAGACTTGATTCCATCATTTGTAGTTATAAAATTGGACTAAGTGACCTCTAAGGTCCCTTCTGGCTCCAACAGACAAATTATGTTCCAAAATTGAATGAGCCAAACATACCACAATCTAGCCCAGAGTTGTGCCCATTATGGATGCCAAGCTTTCTGGTCTCCAGTTTTCAGAATCTGACCTTTTTCCCTTTTAAAAACTTGGAAAAGTTGCCTGTGTCCAGTAACCTGGAACCTCTCTTGTTCTCAATAAACTCTCAAAGATGAGTAGGGTTGGCTCTAATACTGAGTTCCTTCAGCATCCAAAAATGTAATTCTTCTAATCTCAATAAAATGGCTAGACTAACTCTACTACTAACACAATTGCATTTCTGCATAGGACACTGAGCCTAGATCTGGTTTCCAGTTTAGTTGACAGACACCTCAGTATCTCATTTCCCCAACTTCCTCATAAAGTCTCACAGGTCCTTTTGATGATAATGTTTCAGAGGAAAGAATGCAAAATTGGGAGTCCAGGAAACAATGTTCAAATTTCAATCATGCCACTTCCTATCCATGTGACTGTGCATAAGTCATTTCCATTTGCTCATATTTTAAGTGGCAAATTATAATGCCAAGTCTCACTTAGTATGAAAAATCAGTCCGTAGAAATAGTCACATAATTCCCATTCACAGTGCATATTTCCATTGTGTTGAAACAAATGCCCATATTTTACATCATTATAACTTTAAATTCAAATACATTTGACCACCTTAGAGGAGTCATTATTCACCTTGTGCAGGTCCTACTTGTGCTTCCTACCTCTCGGGATGTAAGCACTAAAGTGCCCTAGAAATGTTAGTCATGACATTAAGATTTTCATCATCTCATCACTAGCATATAGAATCTCATGGATTGTAGAGTACTGTTAGGCACAACATCTCAGGTCCCAATAAACAGAGCCAGCCACAGAGTCCGAAAGATGTGGCTTCAAGTTTTTTTCCTCTGACACTCCCTATGTGACCCTGGTCAAGTCACATACTTTCTCAGTGTCCCAAGAAACTCTCTGAGAAATACAATTGCATGTTATGATCTGCCTTGGATGAAGAAGGCCTTCTCTAAGAGCTACTGTGGGCAGGGATTTTTAACCCAGGAGTCCTGATTTTTTTTTAATTTGGATCACTGTATTTCAGTATAATTAGTTTCCCTATGCATTTTATTTCATGCATTTAAAAACATGATTACGAGAAGGGATCCAAGACACAAAAAAGTTAAGGAGCCTTGACCTAGACCAAAGAAATTAGAGGTTTAGTTAAAAGAAAAATAAACAATTCAGTTACTACATTCATTTGTATATTTTTACCAGATGTGTTTATTTCAAGATATTGAATTCATAATGCAATACCTCCACCTACCACTTGCAGAAATAAAGCGTGTCACACACTGTATTGGGGAGCAAGGGCTCCCCAGTGAGAGTGTATTACCCTCCTTAAGATTGCAGGGTAACAGAATATTAAAAAGAAATTAAAGTAATATGAATCTAATGCAAGCTTCTAAGGAATTCTCCCAGAGTCATTTAAACTCTACATTTCTAGCCAATGAAGCCAGCCATGAAATTGTCTGAGGAAATATTTTTTTTGTTATCTTTCCTAGTCATTAGAATAATAAAAGATAGGCATGGGTAACTTTTTGTGAAATTTGGAATAGGAAATGTCATTCAAAAGAGAAACTTTCTCTATGGCTGCCTATATGCTGAGATGATTAGGAGTAATGGGCAATCCTGTACAATCTTTCATCCTAGAAAGGGTGCAGAAGGTCACTGTTTCTCTGCATTTTATTTTCATCCTTGACATAGATCAGTAAAGTTCATTCCAAAGCCTTGCTAAAAAACAAACAAAAAACAATTCATAACTTTGTCTACAGGGTTAATAAAATCAACATCTATTTAGATGATGTTTCTCATCCTAATGAATCTGAACCACAAAAACAAGTGGTATTTCAATGACTCCATGTAGGGGAAAGTCAATATCACTGAGAGCTGTGTGTTTCTGTGTGAATGTGTACATATATTTGTACAGATGTTTGCATATGCATACACACACACATATATATATATGCTTGTCTGTATATGCACATATATACACACAGAGATATGCAGATCTTTATGTGTATACATATACATACATATATATTTTTTTTCTTTCCCCTTTTTTTTTCAACTGTCCAAATCATCCACAAAATGTCTCATGTTTTGTCTGCTTCCTTTCTGTGGTCTAGGAAACCTAAATTGTTTTTTTTTTTAAAGAAACTATGCCTGAATGGATTTGGAAAATAGGGTTATCTAATAAAAAGCATTGTTATCTGGCATTCGGCATAATGTACCCTGTAGAATAAGCTTTATTAGAGACATTCTCAGCTAGTGCCAGAAATAGAGCATTTTCATTTGGAGGCCTGGAAATTAGATTTAGAACTTGAGAAATAGATTCAGACAGATACATTCGGTGGGGCCATGGTTCTCCAAAACATGTGTAAGGAAGTTTTCAGGCCTGTTATTCTGTTATACAAGTTTGATTTTGAGGGCTCAAGTTTTAGGTGGTGCAATGGGAGAGTTGGGGAGCAGAGGAAGGAAAAGGAAGAGGAGGATAAACTCTGGTGCCTGGATTCTGATTTGGAAGATATGCAGTCAAAGTCATTGGAAATATTGATTTCAGATACTGCCTAGCCTTGCAACACTAAAAAAATCTGACTTTTTCAATATTGTGCTCCTCTTTGTAGACCCAAGAGCCCTTTTAATTTGACTAGAAAAGAGCTTCATAGGATGTAAAGGAGGAAGAGGTCATCTAACACATTTTATGTTTTTTGTTTATATTTATATCAGTAATGCTTAGCACAGGGTCTAGTACATAGTAGTTCATATATATATATGTGTATATATACATATATATGTATATATGTACGTATGTATACATACCTATATATAGATATGTATGTATGTATGTATACATACCTATATATATATACATATATATATATACACTATCTATATTCTTTCTTTCTCTCTCCCTCCCTCCCTCTCCCTCTCCCCCTCCTCTTTTTTTCTTCACCCCACTAATTTATAGATGAGAAAACTGAGGCTCCAGGACTCTTAAGTGATTGGCCCAAGGACACTGAGGTAGCATCGCTTTAGAGCTGAAAGGACCTCATGAAAGAATGTGCATTGCAAGTACAGAAAAAAAAGTTTTTCTTTCATTCTTTTAAAAATTAAAACTATTATAAATGAGTGAGAGAGTTTCCATCTCATTTCTAACTGAAACGTGTCCACAGTGAGTGCTATAAGCTACCCATGTGAACAGATTCCAGGAGGGGAGAACCATGGTATCACAAAGAAAGAGCTAGAATTTGTCTAACTCAATCTCTTTATTTTACCAATGGAAATGAGCCCGAAAGAAGCTGTCACTTGTCCAGTGTTACAGCAGTAATGAATGAAAAAGGAACAATTTGAAACCAGGTCCTTTGATTCAAATCTCCTGCTCCTCCCTCTGTCTACATGTTTACACTGTCACCAATCCTTGACCTTTAGCCCAAGACATAGTACTCACATGGAAAAACAATTGGTAAATTTAATAATCACTTTTCTTACTTGCTGAAAATAAAGATAATATTCTTTTCTCAAACATAATGTGTTCAAATAATGTTCACATGACATAAAAAGAGAGGACTTTGAGATTGCTAAAGAGCACAGAGTTAGGAGTCTGGACAAGCCAATGACAAGGCACTATCAAGTGCCTGCTGTGTACATGGCAATGCACTGTGTTAGGGCATGAGGGAACAAAGACAAATCCAGCATAGACCCTTCCTTTCACCATTTAGAGAACCTCCAAAAAAGCAAAGCAATGGTAGATGAACATGGGGTAGAAAGTAGGACAAAAGATCAAAATGTTGGAGAAAGAAACTTACTTCAATTCCTAGGAAAATTCTCCAACACAGAATTGCTAATCATTGGAGGAATGGCTCTGCCTAGGTTCCTAACAAGCTTTGCTTATCTCCTCTTTGGGTACGGTTACCAGACTGATAGATAAATAATGCCAACGTGGTAAATATAGAATGCTTGTTGCTGTTCAGTTATTTTATGGTCATAACCAACTCCTCATGACCCCCTTTGGGGATTTCTTGGCAAAGATATTCTAGTGGTTTGTCCTCTCCTTCTCCAGGTCATGTAATAGATGAGGAAACTGCAGCAACCAAGGTTAAATGACTTGCTTAAGGTCACACAGCTAGTTAGGGTCTGAGGCCAGCTTTCAAGTCACAAAGAAGTCATTGTCATGACTCTAGACTGGGCACTCTGTCCACAGCACCACTGATCTACTTTGGAATTCAACAAATCTTTGCCATGATATCACAGCTGTATTTTATGATAATCTTGAGCACAAGATAGAGAACTATGTCCTGGACAATACCACAATTTGGCGGATTTGCAGAAGTATAAAGATTATCAGGGGAACTTTCATGGAGTGATCCAGAGAACTGTTCTTGATTCCATTAGGTTCAACACGATAACACAGAATAATAAAATTTCAAAAACATCTTGATAAGATAGAAGAATGGGCCCAATCCAAAATACAAATAAACAATAGGGACAAGGGAAAATCTTGCACTCGGGTTCAAAAAGTCAACTAAAAAGTATAGGTTTGGGGAGATGGGACTGGGCAATTGACATGAAAAAGACAAAAAGAGAGATTATAGTGGACTGGATATAAGTCAGAAGTATATAATAGACACAAAAAAAATCTAATCTAATCACAACATGAGAGGGTACTTATCTCTGGTGGTCAGACTACATATGGAAGACTATATTCATCTGGCTGCCATATTTTACAAGGGGCATTAATAAGCTCAAATATGTTGGGAAGAGGGAGGCAACCAGGTGAGCAAGGGTTTATGAAAGCATATAATGACCAATATAAATAATTAGGGGTGCTTAGTCTATTTTTAAAGACTTAAGATGCATCTTACAGGTACCTAATTTTTACATGTTGACTCTCCCTTAGAAGGTAAGATCCTAGAGGGAAGGGACTGTGCTTTTAGGGTTTTTATTTGTTTGCTTTTGCTTTTCTTGATATCATCAATGTTTAGTTCGCTGCGTGGTACATGGTAAGTGCTTAATAAAGACATTGCTTGCTTACATAATTAAACACATTATTATCTGTATATATCTGAAGGGCCATCAGATAGAAGACAAATTAAACGTGTTTCACTTGGTACCAGAGAATACAACATGGAGCAATGGGTATGAGTTTCAGAGACAAAAACAATTAATTCCATATAAGGAGAAAAGAAAACCCCAAACTTCCTGATTCCACTCGTTTCAAAGTGGAATGGCTAACATGGAAGGCACCAGTTCACCCATTTCCCCATCACTGAGCTTTTGGGGAGGAAGCTGAATGTCCCTTTGCCAGAGTCAGAATTCTAAGGATTCATGATCACATATATATATTAGAGTCTGAGATTCTACATGTGCCTTAGGAACACTGATGAGACAGCAGAAAGAACTTCACTAGATTTCAGATTCTGAAGACCAAAATTTTAATGCTCATTCAATCATGTACTAGCTGTGGGATTTGGGGAAAATTACTTCATTGTGATCTTGTTATCTCAAGAATGCTTGTAAGTCTTCTATTCCACTGAATGACCATATTTTCCCCTGAAACAAAATACTCAGTTTTGCTGGGTAGGTGATCCTTGGGTTCATTCCCAGTTCTTTTGCCCTCTGGAATATCATATTCCATGCCCTTCGATCCCTCAGTGTAGAAGCTGCCAGGTCCTGGGCTATTCTGATTGTGTTTCCACAATATTGAAATTGTTTCTTCCTGGCTGCTTGTTGTATTTTCTCCTTGATCTGGGGATTCTGGAACCTGGCTATAATATTCCTGGGAGTTTTCTTTTTGGGATCTTTTTCAGGAGGTGATCGGTGGATTCTTTCAACCTCTATTTTACCCTCTGGATCTAAAACATCAGGGCAGTTTTCCTTGAGAATTTCTTGAAGGGTGATTTCTAGGTTCTTTCTTTTATCATGGTTTTCAGGTAGTCCAATAATTTTTAAATTGTCTCTCCTGGATCTATTTTCCAGGTCAGTGGTTTTTCCCATGAGATATTTCACATTGCCTTCTAATGTTTCATTTGTTTGGATCTGCTTAACAGCATCTTGATTTCTCATAAAGTCATTAGCTTCCATTTGCTCCAGTCTAACTCTGAAGGAATGAATCTCCTCAGTGAACTTTTGAGATTCTTTTTCCATCTGGCAAATTCGACTTTTTAAGGCATTCTTCTCCTCATTGCCCTTTTGGGCCTCCTTTGCCATTTGAGTTAGTCTATTTTTTAAGGTGTTGTTTTCCTCAGTCAGACTGTTGACTCTCATTTCATACTTTTCCTGCATCCTTCTCATTTCTCTTCCCAATTTTTCCTCCACCTCTCTTATTTGATTTTTAAAGTCCTTCTTAAGGTCCTCTATGGCCTTCAACCCACTCATGTTTTCCTTTGGGGCTTTTGGAGCAGGATTTCTGACCTCACAGTCCTCCCCCTGTTCTATGCTTCGATCCTCTTTGCCCCCAAAATAGGAATCTAGTGTTGCATTTTTCTGTTTAATTTGTTTCATTTGCCTTGGCATGTTGCCACTTAATTACTTGACTTTTGGGCTTGTTGCCACAGTATGGCTGGGCCGCCAGATAGGTGAACTTTGGACCCGAACATGTGGGGGGACAACTTCCATTTCTGGCAAGCTGGAAACCCGCCCACAACCTCCACCCCAGATCACAATCCAGATCCAGGGAGGTTAAAGCAAGAGCGATTACCCCCCCAAGACTGATTGCTGGATCTCCCTACAGTTTGCAGGCCAGGAGCTGGAGCTGCCACTGAAAACTACAAAATGGCGTGTCTCCTGAGTGGCTTCTAACCCCCAGGGGAGGAAGCCGAGGAGTTCCTCAAATACTGGTCCCAAAGTCCATAGGGCACTAACCTCTCACTTTGTCCTAGGCATGTCTGTGTTGATAATTCTGGAATCGCCACAGCTGCTGGTGTTCTAGGGTCCCTCCAGCCGGCTGCTGGCCCGGCCACCCTGGGGCTAAAATCACAGTTCACAGGTACCTGGGCTCGGCTCTCTGAGCAGCGTGCTGTGCTGCTGGCTCCCAGAGCACTGCACTGGTCCTTCCTGCAGGGCTTCTGGGCTGTCCTCAGCAGAAGGTTAGCTTCTCTGTGTCGTTCTGTGGGTGCTGGGGCTCCAGAAGTTGTTCAGAGTCCCCTTTTACATAGTTTGGAGGTAATCTGGGGGGAGAGTGGCTTGGACAGGCTGTTTCTACTCCGCCATCTTGGCTCCGCCCCAAGGCTTCTCATTTCTGACTTTGCCACATCTCTTGTTTACATCACTTTCAGTCCTCTGACACAGACATCATGCTGGTATAGGGCCTCATCACCCCACACCTGGATCATTATGATAGCCTTAGTCTCCCTACCTCAGGTCTTCCCATTCCCTTCTCCACTCAGCTTCCTAAGTTATTTTCCTAAAGCACATATCACACTCCCTATTCAATAATCTCCAGTGGTTCCCTGTTAAGGATTCCTTTTCCCACATTTTCAATCTTCTTATATTTTATTCCTCTCCACCTACTCTATGATTCAGCAACACTGGATTTCTTCACGCTCATTTTTCTAACTTGATTTTTCATTGTCCTCTGTGCCTGGGATGCTCTCCTTCCTTACCTCTACTTCCTAACTTCTTTGTCTTTTCTTAGGACTCAGTCGTAATTTCACCTTTTTAGAGAAGACCTTTCTTAGTCTCCATTCTCCCCTTCAACTCCATTACCAGTGCCTGCCTTATGAGGTTACCATCTATTTGCACTGTGTATATCTTGTATGTACATTTTTGTAGGTTCTTCCCTCTTTAGACTGTAAGACTCAACAAATGCATGTTTTTGACATTTTTTGTATAGCAGGACTAAGTATAGTATAGTATAGTATAGTATAGTATAGTATAGTATAGTATGGAAGGAAAAAACAAGAAGGACCTTGAATTTCACCTTCTCAGAAGGTATGAAAGGAAGCCCATCTCAAGAACAGAGAACATGATTAGCAAGGTCATGGAGATGATGGAGGACAGAATTAGGACAGAAAGCAGAAAGTCATTTAGTTTGACAGGAATGCAGAGTATATGAAAGGGAGAAGGGTGAACTTCTAGGAGAGTAAACTAGAAATCCTTCATATGAGAATCAGGAGTTCATATTTTTAGGGAGTTATGGAGGACTTAGAGCAAAGCTGTAGACAGTCCCTGAGTAGAGGAAGATTGCTCAGACAGTGATGTGATGGATGGATTGGTGTGAGGAGAGGCCACTTAAGGGGTTATTCCAAAAGTGAATTTTAGTCATCACTATTCAGGCTACTGCCAGACTGGCTCAATGAGCAGCTGGCGTCTGTCCCTGGAATCACTGGTGAGGAGAGTCTGCAAAAACAGGCTCTATAAAATGAACAAAAATAAAACAATCTGTTGGTCATTATAGCCATGTGGTTCTAGCATTTTTATTTAATATTTGACTTCCATTATGATCCCTGTTAAGAGAGATCAAAATTGGCATGGGGTGGGGGTAAGAATAGTATTATCAGTGATTTAAAAGCCTGGTATCAATGAAGATAACTGTGGTGGTATATCTCTGGGCAACACAATAAAACTATTTTTCTTAAATACCCCTTCGAGGATTGATAACTCTGTTGCTAATTCTATGTGTTGGCTGAGACTCAACAAATGCATAGTTTTTAATTCAGCTACACACATCAATATTCCAAATACATAGTCAGTTGACAAACATTTTGAAACACTGACTAAGGGCCAGGCACTGTGCTAAGCACTGGGGATACAAAGAGAGGTGGAAGACAGTCTCTGCCATTAAGGAGCCCACAACCTAGTGGGTGAGAAAACACTCAAATAACTATGTGCATAGAAGATATATACAGAATAAACTGGAGATAATCACAGGGAAGGGAGTAGCAGATGGTTGGATTAGGAAAGAGGTCCTGAGAGGGTGGGGTCTAAACTGAGTCTTCAAAGAAGTCAGGGAAGCCAGGAGGCTGAGGTGAGGAGGACACGCAGTGAGAAGGTCCAGCGTCAGCACCAAAAGGGCCATATGAGTATTTTTGTGTATGTGTAGGTCCTTTTCCTTCTTCTTTTATCACCTTAGTGTGTAGACCCAATAGTAAGATGACTTGGTCAAAGTATGTGGACAGTTTACTAGTGGTTGATAGTGTCAAATTCCAGAATGGCTAGAACAAGGTACACTTCCACCAACAGAACATTCATGTACTTGTTTTTCTGCAGACACCCCAACATTTGTCATTTCCCGTTTTTGTCCACTTTGCCAATCTGGTGGGTGCAAAATAGAATCGTAAAAGTATTTTAATCAATAAATTACTAAATTTAATAATAATTATGAAATTATTAGATTATTTAATTATTAAGTAATTATTAGTGGAGGAGAGAGAAAATAAATGCTAGTTAGGAAGAAAAATATTTTTTTTTAAAAAAGAAAAGTCTTGGATTCAGAAGATAGAATACTTTGCTAGAAAACCAGCAATGTAACCAAATTATGTGGTCACATAGAAGGAAGTAAAGAGTAAGAATACTGGAAGATTAGGAAGGGGCTAGGTTGCAAAAAGGTCTTAAATGTTGAACAGAGCTTAGAGAGGAAACCTGAATCACTTTGTATTTGCTTTCATCCTTCATTTTTGCACCTAGTCTTTCTTTCCATACTTGTGCATTTGAATTTTTTTATGAATTCCATAAATTTGTGTAGTGTCTAAAAGAATGGGGGTCCTGAGAGTGGGGATAAATGGGGAGACTGGAATAAATGAAGATCAGAGGATTTTGGAGCAGACTGGAGAAATGAAGCTTATATTCATACTAAAATCTCACTGTATATATAGTAAATATTTTGGATATTTTTATAATTAACATTTTGGAGAGGAAATAAGGTGGGATTGAAATTCCCTCACAGAATCCCTCCTATGTTGGTATAAAGTACTAGAGGTCCATGAAATATAGTTGGAGGAACACTGACCCAGTGGATTCTGTGAATTGATATCAAAGAAGAGAAATAATGAGAAGATTTTTAAAAAGATGATCTTTCCTTTGTCCTTCGGTTTTTTAGACCATTGTCAAACTGATGTAATGGCTACTAAAAGTCTTCCCCCCAGTATTGCTAGTGCCTCCCTCCCCTCAAATTGCTTTGTGTATGTATATGTGTACATAGATATATACGTGCATTATATCATATATTACATTGTTATTAATATTATTATAATATGTACTTTTCTATTATATTAGTACAGTATACTTGATCGAGATCCAGTCTTGATGACCTGAGTTCCAAATCCTGCCTCTGATACAGTAACTATATAACCATGGACAAGTACCTTAATGTCTCAGGGTTTTAAGCAATTCTTTAAGAATATAGTTGCAGAAAAGGTGCCAAATTGTCTTGATTGAGAATATCCACCTCCCACCCAGTATTTCCTTGTATCAAGGAAACTGCAGATCCATTTCAGTTTCTCTCTCCCTCTCTCCATATATACACACATATACATATATAATACATATATGTATGCATGCATGTGCATTGAATTTATGTGTATGGTCATGCACATATTCATGTTTGTATGATCATATGTATATATTATTATATACATATATATACACATATACTTACCTCTAGCATTAAGGACAATCCATGTTACATTGTATATATAAATGCTTGTGTGTTTATTATTTATATGTATGTACCAGTGGATCTCTGTGTGTGTGTGTGTGTGTGTGTGTTTATTTGGCCTCTGTGCTCATGTTGTTTTCCCGAATAGTCAACTCCTTGAAAGAATGTGTTGTCTTTGTTGTTCCAACCCTGACTCCAGCCCATCACCCCTACTGTCTAGTACAGTATCTGTCACACAATAGCCTCTAAAAAATGTTTAACAAACGAAATTAAATGAATGAATGAATGAAGTGACCGAGTCTTTTGTTGCCTATGGCAAGACCTATGAATTGGCTGGACTCCGGGAGGGAGGAAGCATTGTAAAGTCAGCTCAGGGAATCATCTCATTTCTGCAGCATGAGCCGATTCTGTCTATATTGTCAGTGCCTTCTGTGTATGCATATTCATTATTTGATGTGTTATAGATAGACTTCTGTAAATCAATTCCAAGATGACCTTCCTGGCTTGGTGACTTTGCAGGAATCCTGTTGGCCGCATCCTCCATCAGCTGATGGGGCTCAGCCCTGGGACTGCAGCAAAGCCTGCCTTGTGAGAAGGCTTACAGACTCCACAGCAGAGAGGGTATTTGTGAAGCCACATGCCCAAACATTTGCTAAATGCCCTCAATGACCAAGAAACTTTTCATTGGGAAAATATTACAGTTTGATTTCCTGGGTGGCTTTTTTGCCATCTATGTGCCAGGGGGCAAAAGGTGTCCATGATTCTAGGACCATTGTGCACCCTGGCAGTGTGCTAAACAACATATCACGCTACTTCCACCTGAAGGTGACCCCTCAAGAGTGGCTGGAGTTCTTTTTTCAACAGGGACACAGGCTGAAGAGGACGTGACTTGTGTGACGACTCTGTTTTGAAATTTCATTTTGTAATTAATAAGCATTAGTTTTCTCTCCCTCCTACCTCCCAGATGAACAGGGGGAAAAAAGAAGACACAGCAAACTCTCATCACAGGACCCTGGGAAGTTGATGTAAAAGCATGCTTTGTGCATTTGAAATTTTTTATGAATTCCATGAATTTGTGTAGTGTCTAAAAGAATGGGGGTCCTGAGAGTGGGGAATATGACTGGAATAAATGCAGATCAGAGGATTTTGGAGCAGACTGGAGAAATGAAGCCTATGTTCATACTAAAATCTTCACCCCTGTGGCTTAAAAGGCAGTGAAATGACTGATAGTGGAAGCCAAGAAACCGTGCTTCTATGTCATTGAGTCCTAGAAGCACAGAGTCCCAGGGCCGCAAGGGGCTGTCTAATCCAAAGTCTTCCTGAGAAAAACTTCTCTCTGCAAATCTCCAGTAAGTGTTCAACTTGATTCCATCAGTGATGAGGAGCACAGCACAGCCTGACACAGCCCATTTCACTTTGGGGTAAATAATCATGAGGAGCACTTTTTAATACCAACAGAAATCTGCTTCCCTGCTACTTCTCCTCAATGACCCACCTGGGACCCATGGCCCCAAACTGAATCCCCCTAAAATGCAGGTTTGACGATGTCAAACACTTATTTAATAAGCCATTCTCTGTCACCTGCTGGATAATTCTGTTTGGTGTCCAAAACCCTTCAGAACTGGGTCCCTTCTCATTTTTCAAGTCTTTCAACACTTTCCTTGCCTCCACGTACCCTCACACAGGGACACTAGCCACTCTCCTTTTCCCTCACACAAGATACCCCAACTCCAGACTCCATGCATTTTCAGTGACTTCCCCATGTATGAAATTCTCTGCCTCCTCATCTCTGTCTCCTGACCTTCCAGGAGCTTTTCAAGTCCCAATTAACATCCTAACCTTCCACTGAAACTCTATCCCAACCCCACCTTCTCTTTGTTGATTATTTCCTAAATACACAGTACATGTGTGTATACATATATATGTGTGTCTGTGTGTGTATATGTTTCTACTTAGTTGTTTACATGCAGTCAACTCATTAGACTGTGAGCTCCTTGAAAATGGTGACTGGGTTTTGCTTTTTTATTGCCTTTCTAGAGTTTAACACAGTGTCTGGAACACAGTAAGCACTTAATTCATGCTTATTCTCTTATCTGAGATTCAAAAAGAAGCTAATCCCTTAGGATCATTTAGCACTGGACTTGAAATCAGAAAGTTGTCTTATTAATATTACTCAAGATACTTACTATGCGTTGCTTAACTTTCATTTGCCTCGATTTCCTCAAATGAAAAATGGGTATAAAAATAGCACCCATCACAAAGGTTGCTGTGAAGATCAAATTAGATATCTGTAAAGTATTTAGCACAATGCCTAGTGCACAATAGCTGTTCTATAAATACTTAATCCCTTCCCTCTCTTCCCATCTCAACCAGTGTAGATCAACTCCTTTGGAACTTGCAGTCTTCAAATTACCTGAGACACTGAGAGGTTAAATGATATGCCCAAATATGGGCAGACTTGTAGCTCTGATGCCATTATTATACGAGTCCCTGACTAGCTGTCCTGTCCTCTACTTAAGTGTGTTCTTGCCTTCCATAATGTCCTTAAAAACACCTTTTTTTGCTTTAGAGCTTGTGATCTCATCTCTTTATGAAGCTTAGCATCTATGACTCTATTTTAACAGGAACATGGCACTCTTTTGTATTTATTCTCAATTACTGTTATTGGCTTCCATTCCATACATGGGTTTACCAAATCTCAATTTGCTAATGAGATCCCATTATAACCACCTGAGTCTCATTATTTTCCTATTCATCAAAATAATTTCTCTACTTTTTCATTCATTGAGCTTCTAATTCCACTTGAATCTGCTTACTTTGTAAAATATTAAGCCTTCAAATCCTAGTTATTCTTTCTCTAAAACCTTTAAAGACCGAACACCACATTATTTCTATCTTTCTTCTTTTCTGTCACAAAATCTATGACTCAATAGTTTTCTTCAAAATTTCTATTGTTTCTACTTCTGCAGTCAATTTCTCCTTCTTGGTCAGAATCAGATATAGAATGGAAGTTCCTTTTGTCACTTCCTCCATCTTTTGAAGGATAAGGTTGTTAAATTGTCTGAGTCAAAAACTACTCAATTGCTCTGCTGGTGAGACAGAGAGAAATATACACAGAGAGAGAAATAGAGAGAGACAGAAGGGAGAAAGTCAGAGGGAGAAGAGACAGAGAGAAGAGAGAAATATAGGAGAGAGATAGAGGGGAGAGAGAAGAGAGTAGAGATAGGAGAGACAGCAGAGAAGAAGGAGAGAGAAGAGAAAGAGAAGAGAGAAAAAAGAGGAGAGAAAAATAGAAGAGAGAAAAAAGAGGAGAGAGAAAAAAGAGCAGAGAGAGGGGGAGATGAAGAGGGAGAGGGACTCACATTTCTTGGAAATGAAAGTCCTCCATCACACCTGAATTTCCTCACATGAATAATTTTGTATACAGTTGTACACTTTTTGATTCAGGTATACACTTTAAATTCTCATTCCAGTTGAGTCATATTCCATCAAGCTTCAATAATACATAGGGGATATATTTACTTCATCACAGAATAATCTAATTTACCCAGTGTCTTAGCCATACTTTGTGCATTTATATGTAAACATCTGAGGTCATAAACTTTATTGATACCTCTATCTCAGACACTGACTTACACAAATTCCTGGTCCTATCTTCTATTATTCTACATCTTTTATACATGTTACTCTTTATATTACCAGTCTTACCATCAATATGTCAAATCTTCACCCCTCTCCTCTATTTTTATTTTTATTTAAAAGTGTATTGGGGGAAGGGGCGAGTAGGTAGTGCAGTGAATAGAGCACCAGCCATGAAGTCAGGAGGACCCGAGTTCAAATCCAGCCTCAGACACTTAACAAAAAACTAGTCATGTGACCTTTGGCAAGTCACAACTCCAATTGCCATGCTTTCCCCCTCCAAAAAGGAAAAAAATATTTTATTATATTAAAATGCTTATTACAAACAACAACAACAGCCATGTCATCTTATTGGCTTGTTTCATTTTGTTTGACCCTCATTATTAGTACTCCATCTCTAGACAAGTAATGTAAAAAATGAGATCTGAATTTGGAAGTCATGCCTAAAAGGGGAGGAATTTTATTCCATTTGTCCTAGTTTTCTGTTCATCCCTAACTTTATAATCCTCAACAATGCTTTCCATATTCCTCTTATTTAACATTATTTGATCTCATGAAAATCCCAAGTGGTTGACTAGTCACAATCATTTTAATAACCAACATATCCATAGCACTTTGATATTTTCAAAACACTTTTTTCCCATTATCTCATTTGATCCTCATAACCTTTCTGTGAGGCAAAGTTTATAGAGTCTATCATTCTGTAGAAGGAAACTGACTCTCAAAGGAACTCCATGATTTGCTTATGGTCAATGAGCTAGTAATTGTTTGAACCCAGTCTTGAACTTGAGTGTCCTAAATTAAAGTTTGGACATGTTTCCACTCGGAGACTTTTAAACAGTTCATGCTATTGTAAGTTTCCAACATACCTAGAGTCAAATGGACACTTAGAAATCATTTGGTCTAAACCCCTTTTCTTAAAAAGGGGAATATAAGACAGAGAGGTGAATTGGGAAAATAGTAATTCCAATATCAGTGAAAGTCAATTCTTTTCTTTTTTTAATTCCATGTTGTATTGCCTCTTCTTAGATTTCTAGGAAGATTTCTAAAGCAGCTTGAAGATAATCTGGTCATAGAGCCATAAAAATTTTATGGGAAAAGCACTTAGATACTCCCATTTTGCAAATGAGGTCACCGAGTCTCATGAAAGGCTGAAGAGATTTTTCCCACCTTTATGTTCATTCTTAACCTCATTTGAACTCTTCAAAGACATTTGTGGAACACTGAAAACACTTCCTATTCTGCAAGAAATATGTGCAGATACCATAATGTAATTTCACAGTTTAAATTAAAATAATCAATTAATTTTGGTATAAAGATTTTCTGTTTTGTTTTTTTAAATTAAGCACCATCTCAGTTAATGTTGGCTCAATGACCTTGTTTGTCATATCCATTCATAGTAAAAGGAGGATATAAGTGATTTTTTTTTAATAATGGTCAAGGTGAAGGAAAGGATTCCATTTATCTTTTTCAATTGGAAAAGAAAAATTCACATTCACCTTCATATATTAGTTTTCATCAGCAACTAAAAAAAATATATCATTTGACCTCAAAATAAGGGGAAATATTGGGTTAGCATAATGAAAAAATGATTTTATTATTATCAACAACTTTGGCAGACTCAAATCATTTCCCTTAACTGCGCCTGTAAAGTTCTTTCCTGGGCCCTCTTCTCTGTCTTTATATATTTTTGCTAAATGACCTTATTAGTCCCATGAGTTTTCTCTTCTCTGTGTAGGGTATGTGCCCTGTTATTACTAAGGCAAATAAGGGATTCTGCTTGATTTTCTAAGCCCTTCACAAGCTGGCTCCCCATCTGCCTTTCTGATCTTGTTCTATGTTACTCTCTATTTTGTACTCTACAGTCTAGTCAAATTGGACTCCTCTCTGTTTCTCACAAACACTCAATCTCCTGTCACTGGGTTTTTGCACTGACTGTTCCCCATGTCTGGAACTCACTCACTCTTCACCTTCACTTCTTTGAATCCCTGTTTCTCTCAGAACTCTATTAAGCACCATCTTCTTTATGAAGTGTTTCTTGATCACCTTTACCTCCATCTTCTGGTGGCTTTTTCATAAAAATTACATTGCAAATGCAAGTTAATACTTGCATTTAGTAAATAAAAGTAAATTTTTTTGTAAAAATACTGATTCTGTAGGGTCAGCATGGGCTGCTGCCTAGAGTTGTCTCAAAGTCAGGACAGCATGGCTTTAAATGCTGCCTCTGATAGATACCAACTGTGTAATCTTATCTTATCAGTGCTCTAGGCTGGTGGTTTCCAAGTGGAGTCTGTATACCTATGGAGTCCCTGATACCTTTCCAAAGGGTTCACAAGGTTGAACCTATTTTCATCATAATCCTAAGTTTCTATTTGCCTATTAAAAGACTTTTCCCTTCTCCAACCACACATCTGTGTAAGGCCAGACTTTCTTCATACACTTCAACCAAAAACAACAGATTGCAACAGATTGAATGTAGAAGCAGATATGGGAATCCAGCTGTCTCCTTTTGAGCCAAACTTTAAAGAGATTTATAAAAAATATGTAAAATAATTCTAATTTTTATTATTTTTCCCTTTGATAGTTGTTATGTTTCACAAAAGTGTGTTATTTATATTAATATGTAATGGGTTTATTGTTGTTATTTTTAATGATTTAAAAAAGATTTTAAAATATTATAAGTTTTTTATTTCTGATATGGCAAACATAGAAATAATTCTACATAAAATCTCTTTTGGGGTCCCCCATAATTTTTATGAACATAAAGAGATCCTGAGCCTCCTAAAGTTTGAAAGATGATATTCTAGGCAATTTTCTAAGATTCAATGTTTCATAGAAGGTGCTAATCTATATTCATAAAGAGTTTTCTTACCCTGTAATTCCTTATATTAATGAAACCGCAGTTCTTGTCATTCCCTATCTTATATGTTGTCTATGCTTATATTCATATATATTGCTTCCCCTGATAAAGCTTATTTCTAGAAAGAAAGCATTTGGGGGGATATTTTTGGATCCATGGTGATTAGCAGAGTACCTGGCATATAGAAACACTTAATAAAATTATTGACATAATAAAATAATAACTGATTGATTTGATAAATAATAGTCACACGTAGCTTTCAAATGTTTGCAAAACACTTTACAAGCATTATCTCACTTAATCATCTCCATCTTATAAATGAGGAGAAAGAAGCTCATGGACGTTGAGTGACTTCTTCAGGATCACACAATCAGTAGTATCTGAGACAGGATTCCAAATAATATCTGAAGCCCAGTCTGTCAATCAGCAAGCATTTCATAAGCACTTATCCATGCCAGGCACTGTGTTATAGACTAAAGTCCAGCATTCTGTTACATGACACTGCCTCTCAGACAATATACTACCATTAGAAAACCTGTTGACTAAACTATAGTTAGACTGACCAGTGGGAAGGTCTTGGAATGAGACCACGAAATGCAAATGATTGATAAATTTCAAAGGAAATTAATTGTTTGGCTTTTGCACCTCCTATAAGCAGCTCCCGATCAGATCAGTTCCCAGTAAATGAACTGTTTGGAAGGCAGCTTTATCTATAGACTCAAAATGGCCCCTTCCCTGAGAATCCTGAGTATGAATATCAGCATTCTAACCAATGACATCCCAGCTGAAAGCACTCTACTCAAGACAAGGCCATTAGACTGATTCTTCCCCTGATTTGTTGCAATTTTGTAGGCTTTCTTTGGTCATTTGATAAGTTGAATAGAGTACCATACTAGGAGCTCAAGTCACGTGTTTGAATTTTATAAGTCGTTTTGTTGGCCACTGGACATGAATTGAATTAAGTCAGAGGGAGTGGGTGGTTCTTCATAAACTCATAACTCAATAAGTCTGAGCAGAACTCCTGATCATTGTCAATGAAACAGAAAGATGTTGCCAGTCACCTCCCCACACAACAATAAACATTTATTAATTGCCTACTATGTGCCAGGCATCATATAACACATCAAAATGGTGACAAGAGGGGAAGAGAAGTAGGATCAACTTTGTCCCTAAGTGCTCTGACATTATCCTTTAAACTTTGTTGTGTTCCCTGTTATACCACCAATGAATACCATCTCTGGATCTGCTAAATCACTTCCATACCAATATCCTTCCTCTTGTCTGACACCTCTAAATAAAAGAGTAAAAATTCTGCCTCCGTCAAATGCCCCTAAGTCAAATAATCACATATTTGATTGAGGAGCTCAGAAAAGAGAATTCTTCACTTCTGGGAGCCCTCTCTTTGACTCTCATCCTAGTAGTATCTCAACCTCTTGACACTTTAAAAGTAAGCATTAATTCTGAGTCTTCTCCCTGACCTAAATTTGTTCCTTTCTAAGCTTCAGGATACTATATATATATATTACGACTTTGTAGGAAAGTTTAACTAAAAACATTTGCCTGTTCCTTATGTATGTCAAGCCACACAGTGAATAGAGCACAATGAATAGAGCACCAGACCTGGAAGGGGGACCTGAGTTCAAATACAGCCTCAGATATTTAATAGCTGTGTGACCTCTTTTTCTTCATCTTTAAAATGAGATGAAGAAGGGAATGGCAAAATGCTCCAGGATCTTTGTGAAGAAAACCCCAAAGGAGGTCATAAAGATTCAGATATGAATGAATGAGTAAACAGCAATGTTTATGGTAGTATTCAGATTGTCAGACTCTCTGATCTCTGGAAGAGTCATTTTGTTATTGGGGAAAAGGAGGTCAATAACAGTCTAAATTTTCTTCCTCTCTTTTAGTTTGATTTTTCACCCTTCCATCATAGGTGGCATTTGCTCTGGTTATTTGCTTACAATCCAAATTTGTCATAAAACACTATTTTAAAAATAGCTTTTAAACCATCTGCCTTTTCCCAGCTATCTGTTTTCATTTCCTCAGCATTCTCCTCAGCACTCCATATTATGATGGTGACATTTTCCTGGTTTTTCATTCTTTCACTGATAAAATTAGAGATTTCCTGTAGCCCTTTACTGTATATATTTTGCAAGAACTCCATATGTTAGATTTTAATTTATAAGTTCATTTTTTCCATTACATGAATACCTCCATAAAAGTCCTGTCCCCATGCTTCATTGTCATGTGGAGAATTGTGAAGCCTATGCCAAGAGTAAATTAGCACAAGGCTCTGGCATATTTCAGACAGATGAAAAGACTTTTGGTAGAGCCTGAGCAGAAGACTATACCTATTAAAGACCAACTAAGCCAAGTACATAGAAACAATGCACAAGATAATGACTTTGTTAGCTTTGGAAACCCACAAAGCCAATTAAAATACAAAGTGGCCCCTGGCCTTGTTTAGCCTTCTTCTTTTGGATTTAAAGTGGTCACATAGCAGAAGGGACAGGGGAAACAAAGGGTAGAAAAACACCATAAAGTCCTACTAGAAATCCTAATTTAACTGAACATCAGCTTCATCCAAAACCTTAGTAGAATATTGAACAACTCTGCCACTTCCTTAGTGACCTTTGGAATATAAATGAAGGCAGAAAGAAGTCATGGAAGAATGAATCACTGGTTCTTCTTGGAGAAACAAAGAATTGGGTGAATTGTCTTTATAATGTGTCCAAGGAGGAGATAAGAGATATCAATTCATGGGAAATTTGGTTATCTCTTTTTACAGGATTCATAATAAGAACCTGACGAAAATTCTGCCTAGAAAATAATTGCAGCTTATATATGAGCATCTGTTGCAAAAGATGAGGGAAGAGAGAATGGGGGGTGGAGGGCAAGAAAGAGAGAAGAGAGAGATATTCTATAAAGAAGTTGATAAACTCCTCCAGATTAAATCAATGGAAATTTTTATAAATAGTGAATTTAACCCAATGGAAGGGGAGACTGTGATATATTGGGGGTAAAAAAAATTGGGGATGGATTAAGAAGAACTGGATTCCAGTCCCAACTCCATCATTATCTACATTGTGACTTTAGATAAGTCAGTTAATTCTGTAGGTCTCATTTTTCTTCAGGTTTAAAATAGAGGTTGGATTTGATGGACCTTCAAGTCCCTTTCATCTCTAAAGCTATTGTATTATATTTTTAAGATTGGTTAGTTATGCAGAAATATAGATTTATATATATGAGTAGAAATAGATAATAGATTGATAGATAAATTGACAGATGGGTAGACAGGTAGATGATTGGTAGATAAGCAGACACATATCCATGGTATCCCAAAAGTCTTAGTACAGCTTTAAGCTATTAAAGCTTCTATAAAGCTTTATTGTTTAACACTGCACTATAACTATTGGGACTATAAATACACACACATATCCACATACAAATATAGGTAAAGATTGAATTTCTGATTCAATTGTAATCAGGAACTCCCTAGTGACAAAATTCCTTGATCAGATATTGTTCAGCACCTTCTCTAAAAGGCAGAGTGCTGGTCATAGGACAGAGTCAAGACGGCGGAGTAGAAACAGCGCTTCTGCAGAGCTCCAGCCCACACCACTTCAAAATTATGTAAAAGGAGGACTATGAACAACCTCTGAAGCTCCAGAACCCACAAAATGACACAGAGAAGCTAACTTCCCGCTGAGGACGGTCCTGCAGCCCGGCAAGGAATGGCCAACAAAGAGCTCTGGGAGCCAAGCCCAGGCCCACGTGAGTCTCGGTTTTAGCCTGAAGGAGGCCAGACCAGCACCTGGCTGGAGTGACCCCAGAACACCAACAGCTGTGGAGTTTCCAGAATTATCAACACATAGATGCATAGGACAACATGAGAGGTCAGTGCCCTGTGGACTTTGGGACTTGTTGGGAGAATGTGTCAGCTTCTTCCCTGGGGGCAAGAAGCTGCTGAGGAGGTGGTACAGCTTGTGCCACATTGCCTCCTTGCAGCTTCAGCTCTTGGCCTGTGAACTGTAGGGGGATCTGGCGATCAGTCTAGGGGGGAATAAGTGCTCTTGCTTTACCTATCTTGGATCTGGATTGCGGTCTGGGGTGGAGGTCTTGGGGGGTGTGACAAGCTTGCCAGAGTGTGTGGAGGCTTCACAGAGGCCACCCAACTAATACCTCCGGAAGTTGAGAAAACCCCAACGTTTGGAATGGAAGTTCCCCTGACTGGTGGCAAAGTCCTGCTATAGCAACAAGCCCAAAAGTCAAGTAATTGAGTGGCAACATGCCTAGGCAAAGGAAACAAACAGAAAAATGCAACATTAGACTCCTATTTTGGGGGCAAAGAGGATCAAAGCATGGGACAGGAGGAGGACTGTGAGGTCAGAACTCCTGCGCCAAAAGCCCCAAATGAAAATACGAGCTGGCTACAGGCCATAGAGGACCTTATGAAGCAGATAAGAGAAGTGGGGGGGAAATTGAGAAGAGAAATGAGAAAGATGCAAGAAAAGTATGAAATGAGAGTCAACAGCCTGACTGAGGAAAATTACACCTTAAAAATAGACTAACTCAAATGGCAAAGGAGACTCAAAAAGGCAATGAGAAGAATGCCTTAAAAAGCTGACTTTGCCAGATGGAAAAAGAATCTCAAAAGCTCACTGAGGAGATTCATTCCTTCAGAATTAGACTGGAGCAAATGGAAGCTAGTGACTTTATGAGGAATCAAGATGCTATTAAGCAGATTCAAACAAATGAAACAATAGAAGGCAATGTGAAATATCTCATGAGAAAAACCACTGACCTGGAAAATAGATCCAGGAGAGACAATCTAAAAATTATTGGACTACCTGAAAACCATGATCAAAGAAAGAATCTAGAAACCATCCTTCAAGAAATTCTCAAGGAAAATTGCCCTGATGTTTTAGAACCAGAGGGCAAAATAGAGGTTGAAAGAATCCACAGATCACCTCCTGAAAAAGATCCCAAACAGAAAACTCCTAGGAATATTGTAGCCAGGTTCCAGAATTCCCAGATCAAGGAGAGAATATTACAAGCAGCCAGGAAGAAACAATTTCAATATTGTGGAAACACAATCAGGATAACACAGGATCTGGCAGCTTCTACACTGAGGGATCGAAGGGCATGGAATATGATATTCTGCAGGGCAAAGGACCTGGGATTAAAACCAAGAATCACCTACCCAGCAAAACTGAGTGTCATTTTTCAGGGGAAAATATGGTCATTCAGTGTAATAGAGGACTTTCAAGCATTCTTGAGGAAAAAACCAGAGTAGAATAGAAAATTTGACATTCAGATACAAGAAGGAAGAGATGCTTGAGAAGGTAAACAGGGAAAAGAAATCACTATGAACTTATCAAAGTTGAACTATTTACATTCCTACAGGGAAAAACAATAACTGTAACTGATGAAACTTTTCTCAGTATGAAAATAGTTGAAGAAGGGTATATGGGCATATGAATACATATGTGAATGTGTGTATATATGTTTTCAGGTATACATAGATAGAGGACACAGGTCGAATTTAATAGGAAGGGATGATACTTAAAAGGTGAGGTTAAGAGGTGAGAGAGTAATGTGGTGAGGGGGAATGGGGAGAGACAATGGGGTGAACTGTCTCATGTAGAGGAGGCAGGGGAAGGTGGTTGCAGGGGAGGGGAGGAACAGGAAGGCAAAAAGGCAAAACCTTATTCTCATTGAATTTGGACCAGGGAGAGAATGACATGCATACTAAATAGGGTGTCCCACCCTACAGGAGCATGGGGGGGAGGGGGATGGGGGAAGGTGATGGAGGGGAGGGCGGGCTGGGGGGAGGGAAGTTGGAAGCACCCACTTTTGAAAAGGGACAGGATCAAGATGGGGAGTGGACCAGGTGGAAGGTGGGATGGGAGGGAGGGAAATATAGTCAGTCTTTTACAATATATCTACTATGGTAATGTTTTGCATAGCTACACATGTACAGCATATACTGAGTTGCTTATCTTCCTTTTAAAATCAATTTTTTTAAATATATAAATCCTATGATTAATATTATTTTGCATATAATTAGGAGACAAGATGTGCAGGCAAGGGGGCTCAGGGATTCACCTTGCCCTACTGGAAAAGTCAAAGGGGGTATGGGAGAAGAGAAGGGAGAGAGCAGATTGGTGGAGGGGTATATTGTATGACTGTTATTCTGGGGTGGTGGGTAGGGAGGAAATGGGGGAAAAATGTAACTTAAAATCTGACAGAAATGAATGATGTAAACCAGAAGTTAAAAAAGCATTTGGGGGAAAAAAAGGCAGAGTGCTAAAAAAATGACCTAAAGTATGCAGAGGCTAAATAAGTTGTCAAGTATCAAACATCCAGTGTAAGTTAGAGGCAGAACTAGAACCCAAGTCTTCATGAAGCCAACTGTCTCCCTACCACAACATATGATTTGGTGGGTAGGAATGGGAGAAACACAAACTTAAAGTCACTTCTTGACTCAGGCTAATATATCATGAAATCTTCTCCAAGAAAAGAACTGGAAGGTTATGGATGTGATGGGATAGAATAGTACTGCTTCCCCTCCATGAAACTGGCTTTATTTTAGCAGCTAAGAAGTCTCTAGACCCTCGCATGGTGTCATTTCAGAATCCATATTCTGTTTACTGTTGGGATCACTGGTTTAAAATAAAAATCAATACCAAGTTGGGGGAAGGAAAAGAAAAAAAAAGATGAGAAGATCTTTTGTGTGAAAAGAACAAGGCACACAAAAGGATGTATACTTAGGGAAAGAAGAAGATAGGAGAAAAGTCAGGTCTTCTCTGAGGCATAAAGGACAAGTGTTGGTCTCAGAATCAGGAAGACCCAAGTTCAAATAAGATGTGAGTTGTGTAATGATGAAGTCTCTTCACTGACTTCCAGTTCCTAATGTGCAAAATGGAGATATTAATACCTGTAATTTTTACCCTGTTAGTGGGTAAAAATTTTATATGAAAACAGAAGAAAGGAAAAATGAAGCTTTCATAGTTTGCTTTCTGTTGCAGACCAAACATTACCTATATACCACTGACTAATGAATCTAGGGAATACAGGCCCCTTCTGTGTTTATTATCATTCATTACCAGAGTAAGATGTCCAAAGTATCGTCCATTCATTCAAACTCATACAATGTTATATATAATATGATTAATGTGCCAGGGATAACCAACAGTGAGTAGAGAATACAACAGAGAGAAATCCGCTAATCCATTTGCCAGCATGATGAAGAATGTGCAGGGCAAAGTGTGAATCAAAGATGGATTGCCACTCATGGGTGAGCTTCTAAAATGCTTCTATTTTTGGCTGTCATTCACATTAGGTCCCAGGGGGAAACATTGAACCAATTCAATGAGTTTCATGACTATTCAAGAGATTAAAGTCAATTCAAAAAGTACTTATTAAAACACCTACCATGGAACAGACCAGAGTTGGGAGAAGAAAATAAATGTTTTTGGTTTTTTTTAGAGAGTCCAAAGGGAGACATAAAAGACAAGGACATTGTTTTGCCTCCTTGTTAAATTTTATAAACACTTAATTAAAAACAAAAACAAAACTACCAAGTTTATAGACTCATACAATATACTTTTTTATACATTTTAGCATAATTGAATGTTTTTGTTTATTGGTGACAAGTTTATAATAATAAAAAAGATTTAAAGGTAATTATAAAAGGGCAGTGGAAAGATAAATAATAAGTCAGTAGTTTAGAATCTATGCCAATATGATGAACTTGAAAGGTGGCTAAGGACCTAGTGTTCAGGGCATGTCTTACCGCAAGAGGAAGTGGGTAGATGGTAGAACAAGATCTTAAGAGATTAGTGTCCTATGTGTTTTCCCTATTCCTCTCCCCCGCCAAAAGTTACAGGAACCAGAGGAAGGTAACACTGAACAAATTTGTGAGTAAGTCGAGGCATCTAGGTGGCAGAGTGGAGAGAGTACTGAAATTAGAGTGAGGAGCATCTGAGTGAGTAACTTTGGATATAAGCAAGTTTAAAGCTTGTAAGAACAAGAGGGTGAGATTTTTGTTGTTTTCTTTTTGGAGTTCAGTTCCCCAGGCTCAGGCTAAATCGTAAACATCTGAAAGATTAATCTCCTTTGAACACAGATAATTCACAGCTGTGCTGAGTCACATAGGTTTTGTGCCTTCTGGCTCTGAGCCAATCAGGGACCGTGTCTTTGTTATATTTTCTGGGAGGCTGGCATTTTGCTTTGGATGTTTACTTATGGGAAGGACCTTTTGATTCTCTGGATGGGATTCTGAGTAGCTGTTTGTTAAGAACCCCTCTTTCTCCCGCTCTGACTGCTCAGAGGTTTGTGCTCTCCTGATCTGGTTGTGTATGGGGGTGGTTGTATTGCTTTGTTCAGACTGTAGGAGCCCTGTCTGTTGAATCTCTGTGCTAGTTTTCCTGTATTTTCTCCGTGTTCAGGAGGCTGAATTTTCCTTGAATTAGTGAATATAATTAAAGTAAGATTTTTGACCCCTTTTAAAGCTGTCTTTCCTTTAGCAAAGCAGGTCAAAGAACCTGCGCTAGCAGCACACCCTGGGTGTGCTAGGGTGCTTGCTATTACAAAGCTCTATCATTTGCCATTCACAAACATGGATGAGGAAAAGCTACTTTTACAAAGATGAGATTTCTATCAATTGGATATATCCCTTTTAAAATGTTCTAAATTCAAGTAGTAAGATCTTTTGGGTGACTTTGGGAAATGAACTGTCTGCTGTGATTCCTTTATTATTCTGGGAGTGGGGGAATAGGGACCCAGATCTCTGATTTCCTCTGTGTGGTGAGCTCTAGGTATAGGAAGAACCTTAACTAATGCAGACTGGTAACTTAACTGTCACATAACTTTCAAGAATTGCTTGAGGCACTGAGAAGTCAAATTACTATCACATTCATTAATCAACAAGCATTTATTTAGTGCCTACTGTATGATCGCATAGTGAGTGCAAAAATAAAAATAAAACTTCTCTCAAAGAGCTTACACTCTTCCGGAGGTTATAAGACAGACATGCATGTGTTCATTGAAAGCAGGGACTGTTTTTGCCTCCTTTTGTATCCCTAGTGTTTAGCTTGGCGCCTCTTTGACATGTAGCCGGTTCATGATGACTCGACAGGTTAAATAAAAGCACCTAAAGGAAACATAAGCTAGTTTAGGAGGGGAGAGTACCAGTGGTTGTGGGATAAGGAAAGGCTTCATGACTTACTGGCACTGAGGCCTAAAGGAAGGAAGGGATTCTGAGAGATGGCATTGAAGAGGGGGTGAGATCTCAACATAAAGGATGGCCAGTGCAAAGGTACGAAGATAAAACACGGAGTGTTGTATGCAAGAAACAGCCAAAGGGTCACTTTGCTTGGACTACTGTAGGAAGGGGAGTAACATATAGCAAAGCTGCAAAAAAAAAAGTTGGGAGCAGATTGTGAAGGGTTTTAAAAGCTAACAGAGAAAGTTAGATATTGTCCTAGAGGCAACAAGACATGGGAGATGCGAGCACGGGAACACTCAGCATGGCGCGCCCTTGTTAATGAGGCTGCTATGCTCTATGAGCAAAAGAGAATCACAGTAGCAAAAAGGAAATATGAGATGTGCAAATCCAGAGACATCTCCATCCTAAATGTTCAAATGGGCCATTTGTTCCTGAAATGTGGTAGAGCCTTCCAAGCTCATGTTGAACTTAATCTGCCACAGCAGACACACTACCTTGATCCCAACATTATAATGTCGTTGGTCTTCTTTGAGGATAAAGAATGAACAAGAACAACCATTAAGGCTTATTAAGTTGAAGTGTGCCACGGTTACACTTGAACATTAGGAAAATCACTTTGGCATCTTTGTGGAAGACAAATTGATGAGGGGAGGCGTTAAGGCGAGGAGACAAAGCAGGATGCTACTGTCAGAATCCTGGCAAATTGTGATAAGGACCTGGACTAGGGTAGTGACTGTGCCAGTAGTGAAAAGAGGAGAGATTCAAGAGATCTTATGTCTATGGTCACATAGTCATTATGTGTCAGTGGCAAAATCTGAACCCCCTAATCTGAGGCCAGTCCTCTAGACACTGTCATGCTGCCTTCTGGTTGTTACAGGGGTCATGGGATCAAAATACAGTACATATTAATTTGTGACTCCTAAAAATGCACATCTTTGGAACATAAGCTAATTGTTTAGGGAGGAAAATCATAAAATGAAAAGGAATTTTGCATGCTGCCAAAAATGCATTTTTTACCAATGTCATAAGGAAATTAGCAAATTGAGAGGTGTGTTCCATTAAAAAAAATATTAGTCATTTAAATAGAGAAGGGCAAATTTGGCCTTGGGTTTTTGCCACACACCTAGCAGAACAAATAGGAAACAGCAATCTGAGTACATCTGTGAATTCTAGTGGGAGTCCTAACCACAATAGGACCAATTACTGCAGTTGTGCCTTGGCAAGGAGTGATGGTGATTGAATAACATTAATATTCAGATACTTTTCCATTTTTCATTTTATAGTTAGTACTCCCAGGGACCAAGATGTGGAGAGGCTGGTCCTGGAAAAGAGAAAAAATACCTCATTGTCAGATAAACTCCTATGGCAAGCTGGAGAAGTCTATGGACTCCTTTATATAATAAGGTTTTTAAATGCATAGAATAAAACACATGGGATTAAAAATAAAACAAATTATATTGAAATATTTATCACAATATTATATGTATAGTACCACACACCCTTCCCAAAACTATCTCATAGCACAATTATAGTTTATTTATATAGTTACTAAAATGATAGACAAACACATTTATAAGAACATGGGAAGGTGATATATCTAGCCCATTCTCTCTTGTGAGCACCTGTTCCACATAACCAACTGCCTATTGGCCATTTTTAACTAGAGGCATCTAGTTAAATACGAGATACCCAAAATGGAGCCCATTTTCTTTTATTCACAACCCACTCCTCTTTCAGACTTCCTGATTTCTTTTGAGGTCACTACCATCCTTGTAGTCAGTCAGTTTCACACCTTTGGCATTAGCCTTGACCTCTCACACTCTTGCCCCATATACTGACTCAATTAGCTCTCAAGTTCTTGTTTATCGCTCTCCTCCACTCACATGGCTACTCCCCAAGTCATCAACTCTTGCCTTGACAATTGCAATAGCCTGTTAATTGTCCTCTCCCTCTCCTTATCCATCATACAGAAAGCAACTGAAGTGTGAGTCCTAAAGCATAGACTTGTCCATGATCATCCTTAGCTCTGCAAGCTCCAATGGCTCTCCTCAACTTCTAGGATAAAACACATTCTTGGCTGACATTTAAAAATTTCTACAACCTGACTTTAACCCATCTTTCCAAGCTTATTTTTCATTACTGCCTTCCCCATATTCCTTGGTCTAGCCAAACCATATAGCCTTCCCTCTATTCCTCACATACAGTGGTACCTCTACCATCCCTTTCCTCCACTCTTCAGTGCTCCCAATGCATAGTGAGTTGGACAAGATTGTGCAGAATTCCATGAGTTCCTGAGAAATTTCCAGGAAGCACTATATACTCCACAGAGGAAAGGACAAAGCTAATGGAAACTAACAAAGACCTGGATGCCAAGAAAAAGCCCCTGCCAGGTATAAGTGAGTCATCTGAGGTCCAAAGGAGCAAAATAACTTAGCCCAGGTCACAGTCAAAGGGCCAAAGGAGCTGAGAGATAGATGTAAATGACTTTACAAAGCTGAAAGCACTATCTACATGCTAGCCCTCATTATTATGGTTTTTGTTATTATCAATAGCTGTGCAACCTTAGGCAAGCTGCTGAATGTCTCTCAGCCTTAGATTCCTCTTCTGTGAAATGTGGATAATAATAGCACCTCCCTCACAGGACTGTGATGAAGATCACATATGATAACATATATATAGGGTTTTATAAATGGGCAGCTAGGAGGTACACAGTGGATAGAGTGTTGGAGCTGGAGCCAGGAAGACTCATTTTCCTAAGTTCAAATTTGTCTCAAGAACTTCCTAGCTGTTTGACCCTGGGCAAGTCACTGAACCCTATAAGTTTCCTTATCTGGAAAATGAGTTGGAGAAGGAAATGATAGATTACTCCAGTATCTTTGCCAAGAAAACCCCAAATGAGGTCACAAAAAATTGCACATAACTGAAAACAACTGAATGACAAAAATCTTCAAGTGCTGTACAAATGTTAGATAAAATATTAGTAAATGTTCATTATTCCTGAGCAAAGAACACAATGGCGGGGTAGGTGTGGGAGTGATCATCGTGAACCAAGAACCTTTTGGAAGAAGAACAAGTAGACCTGGGTCTCCTGTCTCCTCCTCCAACATTTCCAGCTCTACTGTAGAATGTTGGACCTTATTGAACCATATTGGAAAGTGTTGATACTAATCTTGATGCTGAAGCAATATGACAAGGAATCAACTATTGTCCCTGTAGTCAGAGGGTCTGGATTCAAATTCTGCTTTCAATGCAGTATATGTGACGTTGAGCAAGTCACAGCCTCCCTTGGTCTCAGTTGCCTTGGCTATAAAATGATTAGATTAGATGAAATTGCTTCTAAGACTCCTCTGATTCTGTGATCCTAGGAATGGTATATTGTCATCTTGTTGTCTTTCTTCTTTTTGAAACAACATGGAGAGAAAGATCTCATGCAAATGTTCTGCCCACTTTGATCCACTCAAAGGAGAGCTGCATCCCTTGGTATCATCTTCCTAAATTCAAGCCATTATTTTTGGTAAAAAAAAAAGACATTTAAATGGATAACTCATGTACCAATGTTCTAGCATATCAATATTTAATTTTGCAAATTTCATTTGGACAGGGAAAAATACTTAAAATGTCTGACATGATTTAGGATGCATGACATGAGCATAGCACGTTAGGCTTCAGTGGGCCAGTGAATGCTGAACTCTGTGTTTCTTGCCTCTGAGCAGAAATGGACCATCTTGTGAATGCTATTCTGACTCACATTAAAGCCTAACAGGAAGGAATTTCATTATGTACATAGACAACATGGAAACATTGACTGGCTTTGAGAAAATGGTTCCATCACACTGCTGAGAAACTAGAAACTTGTCTATAATGTGCAAATTCCACTAGGGATATTGACAGCCAGAAGCAGTTACTGATGAATCATTGGTATTTGACGTAGAGAGGAAATGTGATGGGAGGAAATTTGTTCCCATAGGCCTCTATCCAAGCATAAATATGCAGCTACATTTCCTATAGACCTAAGGCAAGAACAAATAAGCTTCCATCATAAAAATTGTGCAAAAAAAACGTGTGAAAGGAAATTTTCAGAGCTGTTTGGTAATGAACAAGCAGAAAAATTAAATATTTACAAAGCAGCCTCACTGAAACATGGAATGAAAAGAGAAGTCCAGTTTAAAGGCTACATGTTTTTCCTATGTCTGAGGCTGACTGTCTTAGTGATACAAGAAAAGGCATCAATGGAGAAGCTAAAGAAAATACCTACCTACTAAGGAACAACAGTTCCCTATGATGAGAGCCCCCAGCTATGTGTGTTTACGATTATTTCCTTTTCAAATGGACAATGAAAAATAGTACTGCCCTATACAAATTCAGGGCATTTCATTATGTTACTATAACACAGATTCAATTCTAGTAAATAATTCACATCCCCCAAATTCTAAGCTTAGTAGTCAACCTTTGGAGTTATGACATAGTGTGGTAAAAAGGGTACTAGCTTCAGAGTCAGAGGAACTGAGGTAATCATGGCTCTTTTAATAGCTATGTGACCTTGGACAAATAGCTTAGCCTTTATGGGCCATAGTTACTGCATCAATAAAATGAAAGGGTTGATTATAGAAAGATAGATACACTAATGCACTGTTATTGGAGCTGTGAAATTGGTCCAATTATTTTGGGAAATAGTTTGGAACTAGGCCAAGAAAGTGACTAAATCCCACATCCTTTGACCCAGAAGTGATCTGGGACTCTAGCCTACTACACTTAGCATCATATCATGCTTCTGTTCTTTACATCTCTGTGATTCACTGGCCCTTTTCTTACATAATAGCACAAATCTCATCCATGTCTTTCTATAAATCAAAGGAGCTGGAATCATAATTTTAGAAATGGAGGGGACCTAGGAGATCATATGATCCAAACACTAAATGTTAGGAGAAAATTGAGACCTAGAGGGGCCAAGGGACTTGACCAAGCACATCTCAGAGATGTGTAAGTGGGACTAATTAAACCCAGGTTGTTTGTCCCCAAAGTCGGTGTTCTTTCCCCTGTACTATGATGACTCAATCTTTCCCAAAGAAAACATCCAACAAGCTAGAGGTCTTTCTTCTTCTAAAATCTAAGTGGTTAGGGTTTCATCCCCACAAGGTGTCTGACCCAGGTATGTTAATTTGGGGTGCAATTATTAGAAATGTCCTTGTCTCTAAAAGAGTGCACTTGGGATTAGATTCACAAATCTCAAAGGTCAATGTTAAAACATCAACATTTAAAAATTTTTAGTAAATATTTTCAATCTCAAAGTGAAATAAGAGGATTATTTGTTAACAGGTATCAATATCACCTGATAACTAATGAACACCTATCATGCTCTATAGGTAAGTGACCATTTAACGTGTAATGTTATGAAACCTAGAAAATTACCTTCAGAATACTGAGTAGCCCTCCACCCCCTTGTGGAATATTGATGGAAAGGTATGAAAAAGAGTCACAGAGGATGAGCGGGGAGTGGTTTGGAATCTACCCTGTAGGAAGGATTTCTTATATCACTGAGATCACAATGTCACTTAAAGTAAGTAAAATCTTATAAGCAAAATCAATAGGGTGTGTCCTATCAAATGCATCCTAACAAAATTTCACAGTGTGCATATTTCATATTTTACTAAAAGTCCTTATGGTGTAGCATCAATTTTATCAAACTAAAATTCTCCAAATTCTCTATAATAAACTAAGCAACCATTTCCCAGAGCACGATAATAAGACACTCCATCCCTGCAGATCACACTTCAAGACAAGTATGCCCACTTCAAATTCTCAATTACTTCTCCATATCAGACTTTCCAAATCAATTTCAGCTGATTCTCAATTTCTTGGATATAAAAATGCATATAAAATCTGGAACTTTCCCTCTGTGAAATGTCCCAAAGTATCCTTAGAAATGAGAAAGTGGGCCAATCAGAGTACTTCCAAGATCCCTCTATAGGATAGAACATACATTCATTAAGCTCTTTACTTTGGGAAGAATAAAAAATGATTTTCTAAAATATTTACTACATCCCTTGCTAATACATCAATTAGTAAAGGATTTGTGCTAATTAAAATCCAGAACAGGTTATCATGTTAGGTAAGCATATCTACCCAGTCACCTTGGCAAGTGCCCTTACACTGATACTCTTCTCCTTCTCTGGAAATGAGTGTCTCTCTGGCCACCAGAGCCCATGACCCATATACATACATCCTAGGTGTACATGCACTCTATTTTGGTGACTGCCCTATGACTGAGCTATACTGAGTGGCATACAGATGAATGAAAATTCACCCAACCCACTATATCTAGCTGTCTTTTGACCATGTTTCATATTTTATCCAGTAATCAACCAAGACTCCATTACTTACTCAGGCATACGGTTGGTCATCTGGTCTGACTTCATACCCAATCACCCTCCCTCATCTTGACCTTTCCTTTAAGGGACTAGTAATTATTTGACTTACAGTTCCACTGATAATGCCTGTTACTTCTAGGACCAATGTTCTTTTTTCTTGCCACCACTTCCTTAAATATACAAGGAGTCCCAAAATGCTTCATTCAATTTTCTGTTATTAAAAGCTAGAAATTGCAAGAAAACTTTTGGGACTTTCTATATATTACTTCCCATATTAGAATGTAAACTCCTTGAGACTAAGGATTGTCTCACTTTCGTTTACTTCTAGTGCCTGGAGCACAGAACCTGACATAATATTAATGCTACATAAATATTTTTTTGATTTTCCAGCACTGTTTTTAGTTGCAGCCTTATTGAACAATTGTTTTTAATTTGTCCCTGTTTTATCCCCAAAAATTATCTTAGAAATGCACAATGCATAAAAAGGAAATTATAATATTTTATGTTTATATGTTGTTTTAAGACTTACAAAGTGCTTTCATTGTAAGAAATTGTAACACCAGGTGTTACATCATATGAAACACCATAAAATATAACTCCATAAATACTATCGGTAAATGCTATTAACAACTTTTATTCAATCATTCAACATTGATTAAACACCATATATATGAATATGTATATGTATGTGTGTGTGTGTGTGTGTGTGTGTGTGTGTGTGTGTATTATGCCAAGCACCAGATCTAAGTTAAACAGAGCTTGCCCTCAAAGAACTTATATTCTATCCCAGGAAAAATGCAAATTATGTACAAAGTAATTTCTGGAGGAGGAAGAAAGGGTTCAAGAGACTGGAGCAATCAGAATAAGCCTTGTTTAGCTCAACCTTGCAGAAAGCCTGGAAAGTTCCACAGCAGAAGGGAGGAGTGAGTGGAATTCAAAGGCATAAAGGCAGGAGATGGAATGCCTTGTGTAGGTAACAAGAAATAGATCAATGTGACTGGAACTGTAGTAGTAATGAGTAGTAATATGAAATAAATCTGGAAAGACAGGATGAAGTTGTGAAGGACATAAGAGTCAACCAGTTGGCAAAAATTGGCAGCCATATAGAAAGTGGTCAAGTTAATCAATCGATAAACCTTAATAAGTGCCTACTTTGTGCCTGACACTGTGATAAACACGGTCTCACTGAGTGATGTGGAGAAGATGGCTTTCTCTCATTTACTAATAGGCGGATCCTCCATAATTTGAGGATGTATGCCATAATGGAAAGACTGCTGGGTTTTGAATCAGATGACTTGGATTGAAATCTCAAATTTTGTCACCTCCTATTGATGTAACCTTGGGCAAATCACTTCACCTTTCTGCCTCAGTTTGCCTATCTGTAAAATTCCCCCTGTGCAAGGATGTGCGCCATTCTCCTGCCAGAATGTTGGATGCAGTGGCATCTAAGACCCCTTCCTTCTCCAAATCTGTTCTTTCTTGATACAAAATTAACTTATTCCTGAAAGCAGGAACATTGTCATTGACTCAGATATATCTTGGATTACAAAATTCTCTTCAAGGAAATATAAGAAGCAAGTATCAATAGCTCTAAGGAGGCTAACTAGGGGTCTGACATAGCCTGTGAAACCAGAAGGAGCAGGCCAGAATTTATGCCACAGAAGAAGTTACTCTGCCTCCATCAGATGAAATAGCAGGCATCAACAGGGCTCTCTTTTCTGGCAGCTACATGGGTCCCTTGATAGTTCATTTTCACTTTTATTCAGGAAAGCTGATCTGTCTTGGATCTTTAGTGCTAATGTTAAGAGTTAGGACTATTGATGGATTTGCACATTTGTTAACTGTTTAGAAATTTGCACATGTTTGCTAATACTTATTAATTTTCTCTCTTCTCTCATGTAAATTGTATGCTTATTCACTGCTCCTCGGTCTGCTAAGTGTTCTGTTTTCCACTGATGAAAAGATTCTGAATTTACAGGGAGGAAAGCATTTTCTAAAGAGAATCAAATTAGATGATGAATTGTTCCCACTGCATTTACCTTGATGCAAGGCTACCCAATCAAACAAAAACAGGGCAGTGCTTGTCCTCCTCTGCTTACCAGAGGAGAGGGACAGAGATGGTCCTTTTCTTACGGCCAGAAATCAGTAAGAATTTATCAAGTGCCCACAATATTCCAGAGAGTGTGCTACATTGTAAAGAAACAAACAGAAAACAGAGACATTCCCTACACTCATGGAACTTACATTCCACTACAGAACACCAGGAAGGAAATAGCTAAAGAAAGAGCAAAAGTCTGGTGCAACCTTACACCCTTCATCCTGTGTCAAGTTTTCTTAGATCTTTGGCATTCATCCTCCTTCATAATATAGCTGTCCCCCACCAATATCTTATGCATTCTGAGCTGTTATATCTGACAATTTTGAATGAAAGTCCAAACTAGTTCACAACAAAAAGCTGCCACCCACCTCATTCCAATCACATGACCCATTCCTCACTCTTTGTCTGAGTCTAATAGTTTGAGGTTGTTGTTGTTGTTGATGATGATGATGATCCATTGTTACCAAAGAACACCAATGACATCATGATTAGGTGAGGTCTTGACTTCCTCATGATTTGGATTTAAATGAGGCAGATTTACACAGAGTTGGTGGCCTCACTCTTCTAAAGTCATTGAAGGCCAGTGGAAATGCAACTTAAAGGGAGAAGTGGTATAAAGTTAATGGAATATAAGATCTTCCCTGCCCATTAATAGACCTCAGGTGGAGCCCATTAAGGAAAGTTTGCTTAGGGGAGGCTTGCTCATAGGAAAGCTTTCACACCTTTTTTTAATTTCTAATTAGGCACTGAGGCACAAGAGCTGTGATGTCCTCTGGCTCTAAAAATGGTATATATATACTCTGAGGTTAGCATTTTGCTTTGGGACTCACTCATTGGAAGAGTGTTCATGTGATTTGACCAGATGAGATTCTGGGAGGCAGTTAAGCATCCCCCTGGATTTGAAAAACCCAGATGTTGGTGCTTCTCTCTCTGGTAATAATATATGCATTGCCTTGGTCAGACATGTGGATCTGATTGTTGATCTGTGCTAATTTATCAGACAGTTAGAAGCCCTGTCTGTTGATTTTTATTTCTCTGCTTGTATTTTCTCTATTTTCTTTGTTTGGATTTTCTCGGAAGTTCAGGGTGCTGTCTTTTGCCCTGAACTAATGAATGTAACTTAAAAGATTGTTGACCCCTTGAACAGGTAGCTTTCCTAGTAAAGCAAATCTAAGAACCTATGCTAGCAGCCATCCTGATTATGCCAGTGTGGTTACTGATACAGGTGTGCTTATATTAACAAAAAGTCAATCAAAAATCACAATATTGCCAGTGATAGCCAAGCAGGCTCATAAAATACCACTTTTTTTTAAAGTATAGCTTTTATTTCAGTTAACAACTATTTTCTCTCCCCTCATTACACACACACACACACACACACACACACACACACACACACACACACACACACACCCTATAAAAAAAAGAGAAAAATACAACTTTTATAACAAATATGCATAGTTAAGCAAAAAAAAATTTCTCCCTTTGGCCACTTCAAAAAAAAATGCTTCTTTCTGTATGTTGAATCCATTACTTCCTTGACAGGAGGAAAGTATGTTTCATCACTGGCCCTCCAGAACTACAGGTCATCATTACAATGACCTGTTTTAGCAAATCAAATCTGGCTAAATTTGATCAAATTTTATATTCCTATCTCCTGTATCATTTTTTGCTCTGGATTTATTGTAATAAAAAATCTACAATAAGAATGGGTTTTTTTTCTAATTATACGAGATTTACACAAAGCTTGAATTAATACTAAATTCTCCAGTGCCTCATATTGCCATAAAAATAAAATGTATGGACTTTCTACCTAACAAATGCTTTACTTAAATTTACAGTTGACTTAAAAGGAGAATAATTTATACAAGTAAAATAACATTATAAAGAGAAAAAACTTCAAAAGACATAAGAGCTCTGATAAAAGCAATCCTTGACCATGATTCCAGAGGAATGATGAAGTATATTACCCACCTTTTGATATACAATATGAAAATTAAGACACATTTGTGGACATGGACTTGGAATTGATTTCATTTGAATCTGTGTGTGCGTATGTGTTTGTATATTTTAAAGGGTTCTGTATCAGGACATGATGGTGCATTCCTGTAGTTCTTGCTACCTGGGAACCTAAAACTGGTTCATCTCTTAAGCTTGGGAGTTCTGAGGCACTGTAGGGCTAATGCTAATTGAGTTTCTGAGCTTAGTCTGGCACCAGGATGATGAGACTCTCAGAGCAGAGAGCAATTGAGCTACCTAAGGAGGGATGAATCAGCTCAGATTTGAAAAGCAGAACAAGTTAAAGATTCCATGTAATCAGTATTAAAAATTGACCTTTAAGTGGCCTTCTGAGTTCAAATTTGGTCTCAGGTACTTACTAGTTGTGTGACCCTGGCCAAGTCATTTAACCCTGTTTGCCTCAGTTCCTCATTTGTAAAATAAGCAAGAAATGACAAACGACTACAATACCTTTGCCAAGAAAACCCCGAATAAAGTCATTAAGAGTCAGACTTAACTGAAATGACTGAATAACAACAAAAGCAACAACAACAAATGAGTAGACACAACATTTCCAGCCTGAATGACATAGGTAGACCCAGTCAGAGTGAGAGATGAGAGACAGAGAGAGAGAGAGACAGAGAGACAGAGAGACAGAGAGAGAGAGAGAGAGAGAGAGAGAGAGAGAGAGAGAGAGAGAGAGAGAGAGAGAGAGAGAGAGAGAGAGAGAGAGAGAGAGAGGAAGTGTTTTCCTTCTAGGCTGAATGGGGATGAAAGTAAGAGATAATAAATTATGGTGAATTGAAGAGTAAAATAAAATAAATTCTTCAGTATTTGAAATATTGGTGGCATGCCTTGATTTCAGCCATAATCACCTGATGCTGATTGATAATGAGGTCACCTTGAAAATAAAGTTTAAAATGGTTTAGGTTCCAAGGTTGCCTTCAGAAATGAATTGTTGAAGTTTTGAACAATATAAGTTTTCTACAATAAGGACAAAGAATGACATGGGTAGTCACATGGGTATAAAAGGAGTAACAATGGTCAAAATGCTTAAGTAACCCCATAACCAACAAAGACCCCCTCTGAAGGTCAGGGATGTAAGCTGCACTGGAGGGTGTTTATCACATGGAGAGATGCTGGGAAAGTCAAATAGCATGGATAGAAAATAGATGGGCATTCAAAACCATATCCTGGCTCTCACATACCTCTAGAAAGGGTACTTACTATCATTGAGGCAGCCTATTCTATTTTGGGATAATTTTCATTGCTAAGACATTTTTGTTTCAACCAAAATCTGCCTTTCTGACACAGCTACCATTGCTACTTGTTGTGCTCTGTAGTGTCCACTGGAGCAAGTTGAAATTTAAGAAGACAGTTCTCATGTTCTTCCTATGATTTATCTTCTCTAGGCTCAAAATTCCCAGTTCTCTTGAATGTTTTTATGGCAAGATCTCAAAACCTTTTACCAACCTAGTTGCTATCCGCTATATGCTTTCCAGTTTGTAAACAGTACCAAGTGGTAGAATTAAACACAATTCTCCAAATATCTCTGAACAGAGAAGAAGATAATAGTGTATGATCATCACCCATATTCTGTACAAAATGCTCCATGTTACCTAGGATCCCACTAGATTATTTTACTTCCATATTGTATTATTGATAGATGTTAAGCTTCCAGAATACCAGAGCTTCTAGATTTCTTCAGATGAATTATTGTTTGACCATAACTACCTTATTTGGTATTTCTGAAGTTCATTTTTTAACTTATATGTAGGTCTTTATATTTATGTCCAATGAATTTCTTGCAAAGAATATAAGCTCTAGAGTTTGAGGAACTCGATTCATGCCCTGCTTCTGATGTTTATTCCTATGTGACTTCACAACTTAATCTACTTCACTGGGACTCAGTTTCCTCCTCTGTAAAATGAAGCAATTGAAAACATGGGGCTTCTGAAGTTCCTTTCAGCTCTAAATCTAGAATCCTATTATTGGTCCATGGACTAAATGGTAAAGATCTTTAGAATCTTCAAACTATCACCCAGTGTATTGGTTAGCCCTTACAATTTAGTGTCATCTGAAAATTTGATAAGCATTTTATCTGCAAAGTCATTGATAAAAATGTTGAATAAAATAGCATTAAGGAAAATCCCTGGAGTCCTCCAGTAGGTGATCTTTGCATTTAACCTTCCTATTGTCTAAGCTGTCAGTTACCTCCATAAAGATTTCTTCATCCTACACAAGGAATTTAATCTTTTGGAGTCTGCTTTTTTCTATAAAATAGCCATAATAATATTTAAACTACCTACCACATCAAATTGTTTTACTAAAGATGATTTATAAATCTAGAAACATTGTATAAATCTATTGCTATCATTGTATTAGATTTCTTGAATCCCACAATCTACCAGTCTAGTCCTGTCAAAAAAAGGAATTAATTTAGTTTGGCACAAACTGTTCTTGATAATGTCATTCCATTTCTAAATGTCCAAAAGCTCTTTATTAATACATTCTAGAATTTTGATAGGGCTCAAAGTCAAGCTTACCAGCTTCCCTTTTTTTTCAAAACCAGAACAGCATTTGTCTTATCTAAGACACTGGTTAATTCCTTCCAACCTTTAAATTTCTCTCTCCCTTATGCCTGTGGCATTTTCCTTTGTCTTATAGTTATTTGCACACATACCTGTTCTGTCCCTTCCAATAATATTTCAAATTCATCAAAAGCAGACATATTGTATCCTCAGTGACTATCAGAATGTCTTGTGTTTCTTAGGCACTTCATTAATATTGAATTGAATTAGTACTTCTATAAACTTAAGTCTCATTACCTCCTAACTCAATTTCTTTGTTCCAAGGAGGCCAGTCTGCTTGCTCTCTGTCACAAAATAGATATCTCCTGTGTTCTTGTGCTCATATCATTGCCTCTCTCTAGAACACCGTCATCCCTCCTCTTAGCCAATATTCATCCATCACCTCTGTCAAGATCTCATTCAGATCTCACCTGGGAGCCTTCTGCGATTGACTCAACTTCATCCAGATCACTCTCTTATTCATCTTCATTCTTACATAGCCAATGCATGCTCTCATTTTGTATTCCTTGATGTATCATCCACAAGGCTTTACTTTCACAACTAGACTGATATTTCAGGGGCCAGCACTCTGTTGCTTATTTATTTTCTCTAGTGCTTCAGTGGTTAGGAAAGTCAGTAAGTTATTTGTTAACTAATAACTCTCTGGCATGTTCATCAAGGATATTTCATGAAATAATAGGTATGCCAAAAGTCAATCAATAAAATGGGCTAAAGCTTGAGCAGGAAAATTAATGCCGGTCTCAAGTCTAGAATTAGGGGAAGAAATATACCCGAGCTTTATTTCTTTTCCTTCCATTTGAATCTGTCTTGCATCTTAGTGGGAGGTGATCTTTGAGAACCTAATGTGGTAAATTGAGGCAACTGCCCAGAACATTCAATTAAAAGGTGAGGAAAATAGGAAGGAGCCCATTGCTGTGAATTTTCAACATTTTTTACACAGTGCAAAAGATGTATATATTTTTTCTCTCTAATAACACAAAAAATATAACATAGAATAAGATAAGGTTGCAATTAAAGTCACATATTAAAAAAAACAGATTATGTGGAAGGAGAGCTGGCTTTTGAAAATATGTGTGGGAAAGAATCAATCACAAGCATTTATTTAGTTCCCACTGTGCCCCCATGCTAAGTGCTGGAGATACAAGGACAAGGAGCAGCCTCCTACCCAGTGATATTTTTTTTGTGAACCTCCTGACTTGGGGAAATTATTCCCAAGTCTGACTTAGATGAATACTCCTTAACTGAAGGTCAAAGAAACTGTGAAATCATTCTCTGAGCCTATAACGTAATATATTCTAAAGCCAAACATAACTCCCAATATATTTGAATATAAATGGAAAATGCAGCAGTTGATTTTCCCAGGCAAATAACTGTTAAATTATATGAGCCAAGGAAAATATTTAAAATCCTGTTGCCTAGCTCAATAACCACTTGGAAAGGTGGTATGTGAAAATTTGACTTTGAAACTTAAGGGGAATATCCTACTAAATTCTGCAGGGGTACAGTACTCTGCATATTTTTTTATTCTGGGACTCCCTATGTTGGCAAATTTTTAACTGTCAATTGGACCTATGTCTTGCCACTGGATTCCAATGAACCTAGAGAAGAGAGTGAGGCTGAATATTTTGCATAGCCCAGCCTCACTTAAATCCAGTTCACTTGCAAGTCAAGACATTTCACTCCTGTTGTCATTAGTCTTCTTCAAGAAAGAAGGAAGAACAACAATCTGTGAGAAGTAGTAGCCACCCCCTTGGGACCCAATTAGCCAGTTCTATTTGGGCAATGCTATTCTTTCCTCCTTACCTCCATTCCTCTCTTCTTCTCTTACTCCTCCTCCTCTTTTTACTCTTCAACAATGCTCTCAGTTTATAATATAGTTTGAGGTCAGATATTGCTGAAACTACTTCCTTTAAATATTTCTTCCCTGGTTTTCTTGAAATACCTGAACTTTTGTCCTTCCAGATGAATTTTATTTTGTTTTTCTAATTGAGTAAGATATGTTTTAAGTAATTTAATTGGAATGATATTGAATACATAGGTGAAATTGTTATTTTTTAAAATTATATTGATTTTATCTACCCATGGACAATAAATGTTACTCCACTTACCCAGATCTGACCTTATTTGTATAGAAATTGCTTTACATCTATGTTCATATAGTTCTGTCTTGGTATGTTTGATTTCATATATTTTATGTTGTCTAATATTTTTATATGTTCTAAAAACAATTTTAAATAATATCATTGACAGAAAGTGTTGTTTTCCTATTTTTCTATTTAGATTAAATATATTTAACTTTAATTTTGTCTGAAACCATGAATATTACCCCTGCTTTTTTTTTTTTTTTTTTGCTTTTTGCTTTTTGGAGGGCAATTGGGATTAAGTAACTTGCCCAAGGTCACATGGCTAGGTTTTGTTTGTTTGTTTGTTTGTGTGTGTTAAGTGTCTGAGGCCGGATCCGAACTCAGGTCCTTCTGATTCCAGGGCCGGCACTCTACTCACTGCGCCACCTAGCCGCCCCAACCCCTGCTTTTTTTCCATTACAAATTCTACTTCCTTTAAATATTTCTTCTCTGGTTTTCTTGAAATACCTGAACTTTTGTCCTTCCAGATGAATTTTTGCCCTTCATTTTATCTTTGTGAAAATCAATTTTATTGTGTTTTTCTGAAAGCAACATATTGTTGAATTCAGAATTTTAATCTGCTATCCCTTCCTGTTTTGTGGGTACATCAATCCATTCACATTCTAAGCTATTATTATTTGTTCTGTATTTTTCTCCATTCTATTTTTCTCACTATCCTTCTTTCCCCATTTACACCATCCTTCTTCACACCTGTGCTTTGCTTCTACCCACTACCTTGCCCTCCTATTCCTTAACCTACCTGCTTTCTAAGATTCCCTCCCTTATCTTCTCCAACTTTTCTCCTCGTTCCCTCATTTCTTTCTGAAGTCAGAAGATTTTTGTAAGGTTCTTGATAAAGAGAGAAAGAGAAATAGAGAGATAGAGAGAGAGATGATAGATTAGATAGATAGATAGATAGATAGATAGATATGCTGTTCCCTCTTTAACTCATTTTGATGAAGGTAAGGATCCAGTACTACCCACCTTCTCCACTACTAACTTCTTTTCTGTCAACTTTAACTTTTATGCCTAATTTTGTTTTTAGAATCACCTCAGCATACTGAGCTCAGGCCTAGCCTTTCTTTCAAACTAGTCAAATAGTGACAGTCATAAAATCTCTGCTAATATTTTCACATATAAGAAGTAAACAATTTGACCTAAGTGATTCCTTTATAAATGGTCTTTAATGTTTATCTTATATTTCTCCTGAATTTATACATAGAATTTTCCCTTACATTATGCTGTTTTTGTCACAAATACCTGAAAGTCTTTCAGGTCATTAAATGTCAATGTTTTATTTTGTTTTCATTCAAGATTATACTTAACTTTTCTGGGTAAGTTACCTTGGTTATAACCCCAGCTCTTTTCCTCTTTGAAATATAATATTCTAAGACCTAAGGTAATTCAATGTAGTCGCTGTTAGGTCTTCTATAATCCTTATTATAGTTCCATGATATTTACTTTTTTTAATTTTTATGTACATATATAATACTTAATATCTGCACACATATGTATATATACATATACACAAAGTATACACAAAGTATACACAAAGCAGTACATGTATAGAAATGATGTAAAATAAATTATGCAATCCATACATGTACACTGTATCTGTATAATATGAATGGTATAATGTTCTTTCAGAAACACTGGATTTTTTAAAATTTGTTTGTTTATTTTTAGTTTATAAGATTCAATTCCATAGTTCTTTGAGTTTCAAATTTCCCTTCCCTCCCTCCCCTCACCCCCCACGATGGCGTATAGTCCAGTATAGGATCTGCAAATACTTTCACATTAGACATTAGTCAGGTTACAAAGGCGTATTGTACTAGATGGAATGAAAAATGGCAAAGAAGAAATAAAACCAACAATGAAAAGAAAAAGATAAAGTAGTTTGCTTCCATCAAGATTCAAACTCAGTTCTTTCTAGGTCTTTCTCTGGATGTAGACATCCCTCTCCATCATAATTCTTTTGGGATTGACTTATATCACTGCATTGCTGAGAAGAGTACAGTATGTCATAGATGATCATCACACATATGTTGTGTCTATGATTGTATATAAATTTCTCCTGGTTCTACACTTCTCTATTTTATTGTTTCTTGATGTTTCACACAGTCAAAAACTTCCACTTGCCCAGGTCTAAATTTTAAGGAATTATTTTCTTCCATGAGGTTTTATAACTCTTTTTCTATTTGTTCCAATTATACTTTTTAAGGAATTATTTTCATCAGCGCATGTCTGTACCTCTTTTTCCATTTAGACAATTTTGATTTTAAAGTGCTATTTTCTTCAGTATTTTTGTGCCTCTTTGGCATGCTTCTAGTTATCTTTTCATAGTTTTATTCTTTTGCTCTCATTTCTTTACCCAATTTTCTTCTTCCACTCTTACTTGATTTTGAAAAATATTTTTTTTAATTCTTCCAGGATTCTTTTTAGGTTCCTGTTCATCTCACTTTTTTTCTTTGAGTTTTTGTTCATGTTTTGGATACATTGTCTTCTGAGTTTGTGTCTTGTTCTTTCCTGTCACCATTGTGACTGTTTATCATTAGGCTCTTTTTTGATATTTGTTCATTTTTCCATACTATTTCTTGATTTTTAGTTTTATGTTCAAGTTGAGCCCTGTTCCTGGAAGGGGGTGGGGCTAGAAGGGCACTGTTTCAAGCTTCAGGCTGTTTCTGCACTGCTGACTTCAGAAATTGTTCTGGAGGTTTGGAGGTTTTGGAGTCACACTACTGTAGTATGACCTGGGGAGAGGTGTGATCAATGCTCTCTTGGTCTGTGTTTTGGTCCTTATTCAGGAAGGACTACTGATCCCTTGGGATTGAATTTTATCCTTTTCCTCAGGACCTCTGCTCCCTTGGGACCAGAAGTGATGTTCTGTAGGGTCCCTGATCTCCTGTAACCAAAAGTGAGACTGTTCCTCAGGGCCCCTTGGCCTCTTGACCAAAATAGCTATCTCTGCCCTTGAATTATGACCCAGGAGTGGGATAAGAAATGGATTTATCAAAGAACAAATCTGATCCCGTGTCCAGTGCTAGTGCAGTGGTCCTAATCTTTTTTTTTTTTTTCTGACCAGTTGCTAATTCTCCTTACCATCTTTGGCTTGAGAGTTCCTGAAGCTGTTGCTGTTTCTGTTGCCCCCACCTAGTTTTAGTCTCATCACTGGTATTTCATCCACGTGGGCTCCAGGGCACCCTTCATCCCTGTGTTACAGATCTATAGCATGTCTCACTGAACTTTTCTTGGCTCATCCCCCTGCAGAATTCAATTTGCAGCATTATTTTAAAGTTGTTTGGGGGTGGCTGGGATGCTGTGAGAGCTTAGTTGAGTGCTTTCTCTATTTTACCATGTTAGATTCACCTAATTTGATAATTTTTAAGAGTATAAATGTATATTTTTCTCACTAGAGGCAGTGAAGGGAGAATTGACTTTAGAATCTTCGAACTTGTGTTCAAATCAAAAGTTCATCTACTTCTGACCTGTGTGAATTTGGAAAAATAATTTTAATTCACTGGGCCTTGGTTTCTTTCATTGTAAAATTCGATAGGGTCTATGGATAGATGGCTTCTAATGTCCCTTATAGACTTACATATATAAACAGATGATGATTCCCCAACTAACCCTGTGACTTTAGACAAGCCCTTAACCTTTCAAGGTCTTACTTGTATATATGATGTTTTCCTGCAGTGAGATATATCCTTCTTTAGGGCAAGGGTTGTTTTTCTTGTTTTTCTCTGTCTCTCCCATGACTGCCACACTATTTACTACCTAGATAATACTTAAGTAGTTGTGGAGTTAAATTATCGGAATTGTAAAAAAGAAAGAGTTGGAAAAGCACCACCGTCTCTCATTTACATGAAAGGACTTAGCCACCCAAATTATTTCTAACCTTTCCCTCTCTTCCCTATCCCCCAGAATCGATTGGCCTTTTTTCCCCTGTATGACTATTCTGTCTGGCATCTCCAAGCAAATAACTAGCTTGACTGGCATGTCCAAGAAAGCTGTTGGGATAGGAGGTGTGGTGATTAGAGGAATGAAGAACACTGAGTCCTGAAGGAGTTAAGGCAGCTTCTGCAAGTGTCTACCTTCATATTATTTTAGGAACTGGGAAAGTTGATTCAATATATCCAATACTGAAAAGGCCAGAAGTAATAAAATATAAAGCACACCAGGAAAACAGAGGCAGAAGGCACCATTAATCAGTACTATAGTATATAAAAGGTCTCATTTGCTGGGAGGATTCAGGGGACACAATCCATCATTGCTGCTTGTGGGGTATGCTCAGTATTTCAATATCTCACAGAGGGAGAATTCTCAAGAACTCACAGTCTGACAAGTTAATGTTACAACTACGGCATCTTGCATTATTAATGGTGACCAAAAGCTATCACCAATAGCTAGAAGGGGGAAAGCTCTGTTTTTAAAATAAAACATGAATTTGTTAAGTTGTTTGTTTTCCTTTTACTCAGAAGGGATTGTCTGACTGGAAAGACAGCTGCCTATGCATATAGATGTAAAGGAAATGGTTGTTTTCAATAAACAAGCCATGTTCTGATTTATTTATTAACAAGTCTAGAATAATGAAGTGGGAAGCTTCTTAAACACACTTATAGGCAGAAACTTCCTACTGTTCCCACATGTGACACTCCATCTCCCTTCTGTCCTGGCCACTTTGTATGACTGGGAAGTCCTTCCTCCTCAGAGTCCATCTCTTGGAATCCCTAGTATTATTTTTAGACTTTGATGAAGCACTACTTTCTACATGCAGTGTGTCCTGATACCACCTACTGCCTGTGCTTCCCTTCCTCACAAGGTTATATCCACTTTGTGTGTCCTCTGCCTATAACTATTTTGTACATGTTCTCTCCCCATTTAAACTGTAAGGGTCTTGAAGGTAATGACTATTTCATTTTTCTCTTTGAATCTGCACACGTCAAACAGTACCTGGCACAAAAGTGGTACCAAGTAAATTAATTGGTGGAGAGATTATCATACTCTAACATACTTTAACATCATATTCTTCCTTATTTCTAACTGAAATATCTCTTTCATCATTTCATTTTCATCTTGTTTGGGTCTGTCCACTATTCAGAGGGAGACTGACATTCCCTTTATAATAATATTTCAGAAATGTGAAGGTAATTACTATTATCACTTCCGTATTGCTCCAACACAAATGAAAAAGACTCAGTTTCTCTCCTCAATAGACCTAGTCAAAAGATATAAACAAGAAACTTTCCAAAACACAAACATTATCAAAGCTTTCAAAAGCCGTTTTTTAAAAAGTGTTTCCTATTCTTTAGAATTGAAGACTTGTTTAAACAGGTTGGGTTGGATTTAATGTAATCATAGTCAATGCCTTTTTTTTTAATTCTTTCTTAGAATTTGATGTCTGGGGGCAGCTAGGTGGAGCAGTGAGTAGAGCGTCGGCCCTGGAGTCAGAAGGATCTGAGTTCGGATCCGGCCTCAGACACTTTACGCACACACAAACAAGGGCCTAGCCATGTGACCTTGGGCAAGTTACTTAATCCCAATTGCCCTCCAAAAAAAAAAAAAAAGTTAAAAAAAAAAAAAGAATTTGATGTCTGCTTTAACTTTAAATGCAACCAGGGAATGATCCAACATTCAAACGTTAAATCTCAAATAATTGTTATTTCAATCAGTTTCATCAAATTTACATTTAAATGATGGCATTTGGTGCTTGCCACTTTTAAAACCTTGAAGTATTCTTCTTAAAGAAAATATTCAGTCTCCGCAGGGTCCTGAAGAGTCCAAAAGCTTTTGGCTGTTTTCACTTCTAAACACACAGCATGTTTTTCGATATTATTTTTGTGATCCTCCCTTGTGCACAACTGCTCTTTGAAGACACTTTTTACAAAAACACAAGCTGAATTAGGAGGTAGTACATAGTGAGCTTCTTCAAATCACTTTTCTGTTTAATCCCATAGTAAAGTTATTGGTACAAAACTTGGCTTTATCTTTAGGGTAACTCATTGACTTGCACTCATGGATATTCCAAAATACAATAGCAAAGGAGCCCAGGAAATATTTGTTTTGCCTTTGGACCATGATGAAAAAAATCTGCAAAAAGTCCTTTTATCACATCCTCTGAGAAGAATCATAGTTACCTAGGTTTAGAGCAGGAAGATACTATGGTATCATTGAATCCAATTCCCTTAATTTATAGTTGAGGAAACAAAGAGAAGTTAAGGGACTTACCCAGTGACATACTGCTAGTAAAGTGATTGATGCACAGTTTCAGCCAAAATTTTCTTTGCTCTAAGTCCAAATTGCCTGAAAACTATCTTTACATTGAATAATGACTTTTTTATGTCTTCTGGTTTTATTTGTAGCAAGATTGCATTCATGAATAGAGTTCAGTTTCCCCATTAGTTTATCAATCATTTGGTCATTTAACAAAGATCATAGAGTAAGAGAAATACTACTAATGTTTGTAGATAGTGTAACAAAATTCTGATTCCTACCGTCCTCTTTTTTCCCTTATACCACTCTGTCAATGTGACTGAAGAAGAGGGTTACACAGAAATTGGTTTATGTTGTGATTTTATCTATTGGCCAGCTTTCTGGCAATGAGTCTCTCAACATTGAACTGGACTGTTCATCAAATGGCAGATAGATTAGAGAAATAGATAGATAGAAGTAGATAGGTTAATAGACAGATGATAGAAGTAGATAGGTTAATAGATGATAGATAGATAGATAGATAGATAGATAGATAGATAGATAGATAGATAGATAGATGGATAGATAATGTTCCCAAGAATGCTTTCTAATTGTGATCTCACTCTTCTCTCCAACAAGTTCCTCTACAATTTCTTTGCCAGCCACTTGTGTCTGTGCTTCCATGGAGCCTTTAGTTATGCAATTGTGAAGCATGATCCAACTCTGCCTGAGTGGGGTCTGTCAGTCTACTCCCATTGGCCCTACTCACCATCTCTGCAACTTTCTGGACAAGTATATGTTCCTCTTGCCACTATTCCCCCCTTGTGTGATGTTTCTCCCATTAAAATATAAGGTCATTAGGGCAGCCACATGGTAAGTGTTTTAAAATGCTCTTTCATTTATTCATTCATGGAACACTATGATCTTGGAATAACTTTGACACTATGCCACTGGAAATGAACTCTAACACTGGACTACATAGCTATAGGTCAGCTTTTGCCTTAATCTTGCCAGGACCCAGGTTTTCATCATATTGCCCCATTTTTTTTCCTTGGCATGTTCCCTTATGAATACTTTCCTCCCCTTATGTATATTTACACACACATATATGTATGTATACACAAATGTGTGAGGTTAATATATATTATATAATGTTATATATATATGTATATATATCATATATAATATTACCTAATTAGAATGTGAATTCCTAATAAATAACGACTGTTTTATTTGCTTGTACTTTTTAACCCTAGTGCTTAATTCATAGCAAGTGCTGAATAAATTATCTATTTTTTATCCAATCTATCAGTTTATCTATCATATATCTATCTCTCTTATTCTCTCAATGTATCTATGAATTAATCTATATAACTTATATTTCTTCTTATATCCACATAAAATCAAATATAATGCATAAAATCAACAACATGACAATTTGTACAACACAAGCAAATTACAATTTTAGTACATTTATGTAGGAACAGAAAAATACTTTAACAGAAAAAGTAATAAAAGAAGCTCAATAACATGTTCCCCCATTGCCATATCATTGAATTATGTCCAAACAAAATGTCTCTGTTCCTCATATATCATTTATATTTTTATTTGTATGTTATATATACATATATCATGTTATAAAATTCAACATTGTGAAAATGAAGAAAAATTAAATCTATAATTCTTTTCCTACAAATTAACTCTTCCAGTTTTCCTTGGAGTAAGACTATGACCTGATTTAAAATGATTTTGTTTCTAATTTAGATTTCTCTTGACAGTATGGCCACAAAAGATAAATTTTCTTGAGAAAAAGATTTTAATGAATTCATTCATTTTAGTTTACTTAAAGGTCTTTCACATGATGCTATGCTTCAAGGTAAAGTTGAAAGTGTTTTCATAAACTGAATACTATGTAGTTATAATAACTGAATTTTGTTTCAGGAAAAATCTGAGAAAATGTACCTCCTTTTCTTCTTTGAAGAGATGGGGAAATAAATACTATATATTCTATCAGTCCCAGATGATGTTCTGATTGGTTTTCCTGAATTTGTCGTTTTTATTTTAAGGTCTTTATTATAAAGGATGGCTCACTGAGTAAGACAAGAAGGATGTATTTGCAAATGAAATTTTGTAAAACAAAAGATTTCAGTAAAAATAAGAAATATATATACATATATATATACAATATATATTTGTATGTTACATGTGTATGTGCATACATACATATGTGTGTATGTGTCCTTTTCCTTGATTTGGGAAAGATTCAATGAGTCCATATTTTCATATTATTTTGCTCATATAATGTTTCTAGCTCCAGAACTCCAAGGGTTGATAGTGCTTGATGTTTAAAGCTTTCTGCTTCTAATCAAATTTCTGCATAATTTGCCACTGCTTTTTTTTTTTTGGCCAGTTTTACCATTCTAGTCAGTAAAGCAGTTTCATGTATTAGGAAAAAATTGCTTCTATAAAGATCAGGGAATATTTCATTTAAGTTGTTTTATATTCAGTCAAGTTAAAGCAAAATTTTATCCAGTTACTTAAAAAAATTCATCCTTATACAATTGTTGCAAATAGACTGAATCCTTCCTCTTGGGGCACATAGAAATGTAATTGTTTGATTATCTATATATAATTCAGAGAATGCTAAGATATAATATGCTTCCAGTCATTGTCTTAGTATTTTAAGTATATTTGATTTTCTCATACATCTAAAGCATTTTTAAGTCCATGAATTACTGTAATTCCTTGTTGATACATTTTTAAATTGTGAGGTTTCAATTATTTTATTGATATGGCTAAGAATATCATTTCACATAGGTATCAGTGGATGGAGCTGCAAAAGCTATGCCACTCTTTCCATTCCCTTTTTCCCTCAAGGAAGGGGTAGGGTTGAACTTCACCAAGCCCTGGTTGATCTCCTCTAGGCCTTGCCTGCTTCCATTCCATCCCCTTTCTTTTTTTCACATAGAAAGCTTGAGGTCAATTAACCACACACTATTCCAAGAACTCATTCATTTTCAGCCTAGGAGTAACAAAATGGCCTTCAGGTTCACATGGTCCCTTGTTTTGCTATTTTATGGAGGTTATACCAAGGAAAAGTATCAGCACAGTAACTCAGAGCCCCCAGTTAGATTTCTTCTAGATTCAGTCATACTTACCTTGCTCTTCTAATTTAAAGATTTATGTCTATCTTGCTTAAGGGTGGGGAACCTGTGGCCTCAAGGCCATTGACTCTTTCAATCAAAGAGCTGCACTTGAGGACCTAGAGGGCCCCACATGTCCTCAATGCCACAGGTTCCCCACTCTTGATCTAGCTATTCTCTCTCCTCTTTATATTTGAGACAAAACACAAAATTCAGGAAATACTTCAGGAAAGCAGGTAAGTGAGATGTGTTACAATGTCCTACTAAACACTCATTGGGAAAGAAAGTTAGGGAAAAGGTAGACCTTTCAGAGAACTTCTTCAGTCCTTGAAGAAGGAAGTTCAGTTCTCAACTTCAGTCCACGTCCTCTTTTCTAAGATTACTTGCAGCATCTTATCTTCCACCTAAACTCCATCCTCAGCTCTAGTTTTGTTATAGTTTTTCCCCTTCCTTTTAGCTTCTTTTTTTCTCTTTACTTTTGAAGCTTCTTTTTTTTTCATTTTTTGCCCCTGTACTATAAGTTATTTCTAGCTCAGCTTGTCAAGACCCAGGCATAGCATTGAGTTCTGTCTCCTCAGCATTCTTTGGATGTTGTTCCTGCTGGCTCTCACAGTCCCTTCTCCTCTTAATCTGTTTCTCAAAAGTTTTATCTATGACTTTAAAAATTTCTGAGGATGACAGGCTTCCCTTCTGGTTCAAAGTTAGCAATAGTCCCAAATCACTCTCAAGGCCAAGCGAGAATGCTTGGCACTCTAAACTCCAAAGCCCAGAATTCCAATCAGTGTTTAACAACTATGTATAATTGTCATAAGATATCATAAATGATTTGTACAATATGATTTGTCACAGTAGCAGTAGCTTCTTCATTCTTCATCAGAGCATTTTCTGTGAGGTCATACAGAGCTCCATGAATTTCTTTAATTCACATACTTAAAGTAATTCAATTATTGCTTCAGACACTTGCCTAGCTGTGTGACCTTGGGCAAGTCATATCATTTCTCTTGTCCTCAGTTTCCTTATCTGTAAAATGAGGGCAATAATACAACTACCTTCCAGAGTCTTTGTGTAGATCAAATGAGATATGCAAAGTACTTTGAAAATCTTAAAGCAATATATTAATTATTAGATTTTTGTTAAATAAAATGAAAGTATTAACATAATAGATAAATAATAATCATTATTAACACATGAAGCGCAGCATGCCTTTTGAACCTTGTTTTTAAGGAATATAACAGATGGATTTATAGAAGTTGAATGTTTATGCACTAAATTCATTCCTTATGTATTATTGGGAACTAATTTGACTAATTTGATATTTTTAAAAGACTAGCAGAATTCAATTTAAATGGCAGGCATAATTTCTATGACCATCATAGGTATTCCCTATGTGAGGATTTTTTTATCATTAATTTTTTTACTTTATCATAATTTCATTTGTCATAACTGTAGTTTCAAGTCAACAATCATTCATGAAACATCTATTATATGCTAAGCACTGGGTCAACCAAAAAAAAAATCCCAAACCTTTTTTGCTCTCAGAGATCTCAAAATCTGATGATGGGGGGGAGACAATGTACAAACACCTTTGTAAAAACAAAATGCTGACTGATGGAGCAATTTGGAGACAATCTCAGAGAGAAGATAATTAAGAAAGAATGGGAAAGGCTTTGTGCAAAAAGTGAGATTTTAGTTGAAACTTAAAAGAGACCAGAGAAGCTAGAAAGTGGAGATGAAGAAGTGAGAGTACCAGGAATAGAGGAAAGCACCCAACATAGAGAAATTAAATGCCACTTGAGAAAAACAACTAGGAGACCAATGTCACTGAATTATAGAGAATGTAAAGGAAAGTTGGGCATAAGAAGATCAGAAAGTTAAGAAAGGGCTATATTGGGGCAGCTAGGTGTTGGAGGAAATCATAATTATTTTTACAGTTTTCTTACATGGAAAAGTGGAAAGAAAGTTTTTACCCACCTTAAAATATAAAATTCATATGCCCAAAGGGCTATAAAATTGCATATATCCTTTGATCCAATAGGAGAAGGACCCACATGTAAAAAAATATTTATAGCAACTCTTTTTATGGTGGCAAAGAATTGGAAATTGAGGGGGATGCCCATCAATTTGGGAATAACTGAACAAGGCGCAGTATATGAATGTAATGGAATACTATTGTACTATAAGAAAAGATTAGCAGGTGAATTTCAGAAAAAAAAACCTGGAAAAACTTACATGAACTGAAGCTAAGCAAAGTGGGCAGAACCAGGAGAACACTGTACACAGTAACAGCAACACTGTGATCATCAACTATGATTGACTTAGCTCTTCTCAGCAATACTGTGATCTAAGATAACTTCAAAAGGCTCATAATGGAACATTTATTCATATCCAGAGAAAGAGTTATGGAATCTGAATACAGATTGAAGCATGCTATTTTCTTTTTTTTTTCTTGTGGTTTTCCCTTTTCTTACAATTCTACTTTCATAACATGACTAATGTGGAAATATGTTTAATATGATTATAGATGTATAGCCTGTATCAGATTGTTTGCTGTCTTGTGGAGGGGAGTAAAAGAAGAGAGAAAAAATTTAGAAGGTAAAAAAATTTTAAGTGAATGTTAAAAAAGCATCTTTAAGGGGCAGCTAGGAGGCGCAGTGAGTAAAGTGCCAGCCCTGGAGTCAGAAGGACTTGAGTTCTGAGTCGGCCTCAGACACTTAACCCACACAAACAAAAACCTAGCCGTGTAACCTTGGGCAAGTTACTTAACCCCAATTGCCCTAAAGGGGCGGCTAGGTGGCGCAGTGAGTAAGAGCACCGGCCTTGGAGTTGGGATGACCCGAGATCAAATCCGACCTCAGAAAATGAGCACCCACACATAAATAATGACTAGCCGTGTAACCTTGAGCAAGTTACTTAACCCCAATTGCTTTTTAAAAATAAATAAATAAATAGATAGATAGATAGATAGATAGATAGATAGATAAAACATCTTTACATGCAATTGGAAAAAATAGAATACTATTAAATGGGAAAAAGCATGGAGTTCATGTTTAAAAAAATTAAGTAGAACATAAGAGGGAAGGAGTTGGTGTAATACATTATTGAGGAGCTTTATCAGCAATGGTAACTTCCTAGTTTAACTGATTACTTTCACTAACAAGATATGAAGCTCAGTTGAAAGAGTGAATGTGTTATGTTACTATCCTTTCTTCTATGTGGAGAGGTGTTAGAATTATCACTGTTTCACTTTGTTTATTTTTATAAGTTATGTAAGGGAAGTCACTATGGTGGTTACTGGAGAAATTATTGTTGTGTAAGAACATAAAATATACTATGAAACATTTAACAAAAAAGAGTAAATATGTTAAATATTTTTGTCACCATGGGACAAAACCTTTCTTACCCCACCCTAGTTACCGTTCAAATAATCTGAATCAATATCTTTTCTTGTCTCCATTTCTACTTTTTCACCATTCAGTTTATTTAAATATGTTGCACTTAATTTGTTAGAATAGAATTCTGTTTTCTCATATTTATGCTTTTACAAGATTTGATTCTGCTTTCTTAGACTATGTTCTAAATGCACATAGGGAACTGATTCTAAAATATTACCTGTGTGGGGTGGCTAGGTGGTGCAGTAAATAGAGCACCAGCCCTGGAGTCAGGAGGACCTGAGTTCAAACCCAGACTTGGACATTTAACACAATAATTAGCTGTGTGACTTTGGGCAAGCCACTTAACCCCAATTGCCCTTAAAAAAAAGGCAAATAAAATATTACCTCTGCCATTAACCGTAGGTTTCCTATTTGTTAAGCTATAATGAACGTTTTTAACCTTTTTCAGTACTTATAATGTCCAATACTCCCTTACTTTAAAAAATATTCATTAGACATATATAAAGGGACACAGGTGTACAGACACAAGACTTCTGTATATGAAACAAGCCACTGGCCTCTTTCAATTCCTGATTCAAAACTATATTTGTGGGGCAGCTAGGTGTCGCAGTGAGTAGAGCGTCAGCCCTGGAGTCAGAAGGACCTGAGTTCGGATCTAGCCTCAGACACTTAACGCACACACAAACAAAAACCTAGCCGAGTGACTTTGGGCAAGTTACTTAACCCCAATTGCCCTCAAAAACAAACAAACAAACAAAAAACTATATTTGTGCCCTATCCTTTTCATCATTCTCCTTAATGCAGACTTTTGCCTTAAGGTCAACAAATAGATGCTGACTTGATTCAGATGTTTCTGTCAATTTCTAGGAATTTCTTTATCTCTTCATCCTCTAAAGTGTAGAATTCTCTCTTTATTTTCTGAAATATAAGTTATAAAAGGAATAATCCCTGGCTGATTGTCTTATCTTTTCATTGAAAAAGGTCAAAGAGAAACTTTGATATTAAGAAATTGTGTTTCTTGGAATATAAGTTCTAGGGAAAACATTAGAGCAGGATTTATTTTAGGGTGATTTTTAGGGAAACAGAATAAACATTTATATAGTTCTGACTATGTGTCAGGCATTGTCCTAAGAACTTTTTTCAACAAATACTTTTTCATTTGATCCTCACAACAACTCTGTGAAGTAGGAGTTATAGTTATCTCCATTTTACAGTTGAGGAAATTGAGGCAGGAGAATTGAAGTGACTTACCCAGGGTCACACAGCTAACTGGTAAGTGTCTGAAGTCAAATTTGAACTCAGGTCTTCCTGACTCCGGGTCTGGCGCTCTTTTTTCACTGTGTCACCTAGTTGCTTCTGATGAACTCAAGCTCATCCCAAACACTCTAACGAGCAATGGAAAAGAGATTCAGCTTTTAGTCTTGGTGAACAGGCCTTAGAACAATGACTAGATACTCCAAAGAGGTTTAATGTAACAAGGGCAAACTTCATAAGTAGAGTCATCAGTCTCTTTAGATATGTTCAAAATGTGCAGAGACTACACATTCACAGAATTACAGAATCTGAAACTTGATCATTAAATGTATTCTAGTTCCATTCACATATATGATTATTTGTTGGATTTATGGGAGAAGGTATCCTTGCTTAGCTTAGGACTGGAATAGATGGCTTCTGAGGCCCCTTCTACCTCACAGGTTCCATGGTAGTGTCATTTTGGTCCTCTCCAAGAATGAAGGACAATCAATCCCATAGTTTGTGGAGAGTAACTGGAATGGGAGAATCAAGGTCCATTTTTAGAGCATGAAAAGATGATTTTAATTATTCAGGGAGTCACTAGACTGTAAACTCCTTGAATATGAAAAATTCAATTCAACTCACCTTTCTTTCCCAGGTGACTAATGTACTACTCTCTCCATAGTAAGTACATAATTGGTTTCTGTTAAGTTGGCTTAAGAAAGTACAATCAACCCTGGGTTCTGTGTTTCATTGCAGTGGAATATGTGTGTTGTTGATCTGTTTAGTGACCATGACACTCAAATGGATTAGGGATGTGGCCCCACTTCATAGCTGGGAAATTTGCCATGGATCTAGTTCCAACAGCTTGGTGATGGTGAAGTGCAACCTAGTCATGGGGAGTATGTTTTTGGATCTGAATCAGAGTACTGCCTCTGAAACTATTGCTACTAGAGCAAAAAATGTGAAGGATTTGAGGTCTCCTACAACTCCAACAATGTAGAAGAACCCTACCTTAGAGCAAAAAGGAAGAAAAGTATGGGACTGTGGTCTGAGGAAGGAACCCAAGGTTGTTCAAGTGCCAATTATAAAATCAGGTCAGGGACAAACAAAACAAAACAGGCCTGTTGACAATTTGAGAGTATCTATGTAACATGTGGGTTGTTCATCTATTACTGTATCTCTTACTCTGGCTATGTAACTGGTCCAACTTTCATCTCATTCCTACACCTCTTGTGTGATATTTTTATGCCATTTCTTGTACACTTATAATTGGTAACCTGCTGTGCCATATTTATGCCCGTCATTCATCTCTTCCCCTTTTTGGATGACTTAAAATTCTGATTACTTGGGGATGTCAATATCTCAAGATGTGTAGCATCCCCAGAAGAATAATGTTTTTTAAAAAATAGACATTTGTTTCAGGGAGAAGGTTGAAATTAATGAAAACATTGCACAACTTGCCAAATGCAACCCAGCCTTCTCTTCATGTTTAGTTCAAGGACCAGCCCAAAATCAAGAATTAATGGACCAGGGGCGGCTAAGTGGTGCAGTGAGTAAGAGCGCCGTCCCCAGAGTCAGGAGGACCTGGGATCAGTTCTAGCCTCAGAAAATTAGCACCCATGCATAAATAATAACTAGCCATGTAACCTTAAGCAAGTTACCCCCAATTGCTTTAAAAAAAAAAAGAATTAATGGACCAGATCTTTGGTCAGTTTGTCCAATTATATATAATATTCTGCCAATAGATAAATTTAGTTTTGGAATTTTTCTTAAAATTTTCATCCATTTAGTTTTTCCTTTGTGGATAGTTGACCCAAACTTCTGAGTAATTGTGGATTTCTCAGGAGAATTTGTAATATTCAGGATCTTGATATAATCATCAAAATATAATTTAAAAATAGAGGAACTAGAGGAACTCTCAAACTATAAGAAAACATCATTCCATTTGGGCTCATTCTTCCCTGGAGTTCCTTCACTGGGGCAAATATCTTCAGTGACTATCTTCCTCCTTGTTTTAGGGCTTATTTGATTTTAATAATGGCTTAGCTCAGATCTCATTAGCTTCTAAAGGCCTTTCCCACTCCCCCTCATCCAATTCCTTTTATCTCTGGGATTACCTCCCCTTTGTTCTCTATATCTTCTATATACATATAATTACTTGAATGCTTTCTCCCCATTGGAATATGAGCTCCTTGAGAGCAAGGGCTGACATTTATCTATCCTCAATACTTAGCACAATGTCTAGTACACAATCAACTCCTAATAAATGCCTGTTGACTGACTGATGTTCTAAACTTAGTTAGGTTAGTCCTCAGACAAGAGAGGTGTCATTGACCACTAGGCCTGTACTTGAAGCCTTTTGAGTGGTTGGGAATAACTAGAGCATGTTCTTCCAGGATTAGCTTGAAAACTAAGCTATCACTACGATTATTTCAAAGTCTATAAGTTTCAGAATTATTCGCAAATGCACCTATTGTTACTATTCTTGATATGGTCATTTTAAAAACAACATCCTAATCAAGGTTTATTCAGGAAAGAACTATAAATTGTCCAGATTTGGAGGAGAAAGTCAACCTGGATGCCCTCGGAACAAAGAAAGGGTGACTGCCCTGAGCAGAGAAGATGGAATCCATTGTGCCTGTTAGTGTGGTCATAACTAAAATAAGATGGTCAAATCCATGAAAGACTGGGCCTCAGTTTTATCCTGTATCCAATGAAAAGGTCCAACTAGGTAACTTCTGAAGATTCTCCCATATACAAATCCTAAGATTGGATAATGCTTTATATTCATTAAACTCTTATCAGTTTCAGAAAAATTTCACATCTCTTTTCTCATTTCATCATCAAAAGAATCCTGAAAGGATTGTGGTACACATTTATAGGCTCATAGATTTAGAATATAAAGAGATCTCTGAGGTCAGCTAGTCTAGCGGCCTCATTAAACTTACAAAGAAAGTGAGGCCCATGGATGTTAAGTTATTTATCCAAGGTCACTCAGGAAGTAATCTTCTGGAGCAGGATTTGAACCTAGAATCCGTGACTCCAGTGCCAGCAATCTCTCCCCTTGGCTATGGAATATTATCTCCATGTTACAGATGTCAGGCATGGAGTGGGAAAGCACCTTGCTTAACACCATGTAACTAATTAGTGGTCATGTCCAAATTAGAAGCTAGGTTTCTTGCTGCTCAATCCTTTGCTCTTTTCCTCAGAAGGGATTTCCTACAGCCCATGTGAGACTATAATCAGGAACATCTGTTCCTCAGAGACTCCAGGATGATGGGAATATGGGTGATACTAGAAAGGGACACAGAGATCTTTCAGGGCTTGTGCCCTTCAGTAGGCCGGGTGTCAGCAGTCAGCCCTTGCTTGAAGGATTGACTCCAGCCTAGGTTTACCACCATGGGAAAGTATAGACTTATCCCAAGGTAAGTGATGGCCTGTATCATCTCTTCTCAAATGTTTCCCCAAGAAAACTAGGCAGATACTTTCCCAATCCCCAGGTGGACCAGAGTTGACGTGAATAAGGGTGAAAACTCAGAAGATAAACCAACACAAATATATAATAGTGCTGAGTTACCAGTTAGAATTAGTTGAACACTTGTGGTGTGAAGACCATGTTTATGGCAAAAACTCAGAAAACTGGGAGAACTTTGAAGTAATGAGCACTGTCTGAATCTTTGCTTTTCACTCAATCAGGCAAAAAGCACTTATTAAAAAACCTACTGTGAACCAGGTATTGTTAGGCACTGAGGATACAAAAGGAAACAATTCAAATCCTCAGATATCTTAAGATTTTATATAGGGAAATTACATGTATATTTTAAAGTATATGTGAAATGGATACAAAATGAAGAGAAATGAAACCCTGGGGAGGGAGAGGTCTGGTGGGGGAGGTAATTCATAACTTCATTTACATACTGGTTACCACATGAGCTGAGTGTTAAAGGCTACTGGGAATTCTAATGGACAAATTCAAGGAGAGTACTGTAGGCATGGGGGAACTTCCTAGGCAAGGAATGTCATGTGTGAGATAAGTTTGACTGAACCACAGAGTGAGGCTAGAATTGGAGTTTGGAGCCAGGTTGTGAAGGGATTTAAATATAAAATAATAAATTAATCTTTTCTCCTAGGGGCAAGAGAGAGTGACAGGCATTTACTAAACAGAGTAGTCACATGGTCAGACCTATGCTTTAAAAGTATGATAGCTGTCTGGAAATAGATGGCAGAGCAGAGAGCCCAAAGAGAGGGAGAACAATTAGATAGCTATGTTGATAAAGAGATAGCAATGGATTCCAGGACCCAAGAGGGTACTGTCAACTGCCTAGATCTAGTGGTCTAACAACGTTAACTATCATCCATGGTCTTCTCCCAGAAGCTCTGTAGCTCCCTTGGTAATGGATGAGTAGCATATAATGATCTCAGCTGCTTCCTTAGAGTATTATATGTTGGCCAGTCAGGGAGGATTTGAGGATGTTTAAAAATAGGCCAATCAATCTTTAGACAACATCTTGGAGTATGTTATAGGTGGAAATCAAATACCCTACAACTAGGGAAGTAATCAGCCTCTTGGGCCCTGTGTATGCTTGTTCTAGAACAGATGTGACCACTAAGACACTCCAAGCCAAATCCCAATTCACATAGGCAAATGAGCTTGATAGAAAGCTATGAACAATCCAGCCTGTTCCCATGGGTATGGAAGATGTCCCGGGATGTGGCCACCATGTACATTCTGCCCTGGCCTGTGGCAATGATTAGGAAATACAGACCAAAATGAAGCCCCTGCCTCTGGGAATGGCAGGCAGCATTTGTCTCCTCTGCTATTTCTCTTCAAAAGCTACTCCAGAGCCATAACCAGCAAAGACACCATTTTGATCTAGGCCTCTGTCATAACTTGGAGGTCAGCAATGGGCAAGAAGGCAAATGAGCGAGTTCCATGCTTGGTCTTTGGGGGCTTCCTACCCTGCATTAGACATCCCTTTACACCTAGCTGGGTAGGTGGCTGTTATCTCAAGGTGGGTAGACTGCCCATTGTGGCTACTCATTTTCTAAGGTTGGCCTTAAAGAGGCTATTATCTCAGAATGGGATTCTTCAAGAGAACTTTTTAGAGAACTCAGAAAAAAAAAAAAAACAGAAAAAATTTTAAGAAAAATGTTGTGATTTTTAATGAGCAGAAGTTACAAGAGATTATTACACACTTAACAAAAACACAATTAACTTTTAACCAGCAGTTAAAGAGATTATGATATATTTCACTTAATTATAAACATTTCTTTCACTGGGGAGACTCCCAGCATGGGTCATTTACTGGTGGTTTGAATGCATAAGAAGCAATGGACCCAACCCCAGAGAAAACAATTCATTCAAGGCCCCTTGAATCATGATGTGTGCGGTAGCAATCACATAAAGAATTAGCTAATGAAAGAACTCTTTGAAGCCTCTCTGGAGGTGGTAATGGCCTTCTCTTCCTCGTGCTCCTGTCATTCTCTACAGTAGAGAGAAGACACATGGAATTTTTGCTGTGACTTTCCTGGAAGTCCTGCAGAATTGGCAAAGGTTACTTTCATAGAACCACCAATTTCAATCTGGGAATGACCTTCTGAGCCATTCAATCCAATAGTCCAATTCCTTCCTTTTACAGATGCAGAAACTGAGGGCGAGACTGTGATTAAGTTTCCCAAGGAGTGTTAGTAGTAAGAAGTAGAGCCAGGATTTTGACCCAGAAGCTTTGACTATCGAATCAGTTGCTCTAGAGTATTCCCTTCCAATCAGATAATTTGGAATATGGGGGGGAAAGTCTGTTGTTAATATTTCAAGCTTGACTCTATTCCACATGCAAGAAGGTCCATAGAGTCCGACATTACATGACCTGAAAAACAGGGATTAGGGAATATTAGAGCATGGAGAGATCTTAGGGCCTTCCAGTCCAAACCTTCATATTACAGATGAGGAAAATGAAACCCAAAGTGGGGAAATGAGTTGGCCAAGCACACGAAGGTAATAAGCGGCAGGTCCAGAATTGAAGCTGAGATCTTACAAGTTCAATCCCATAAAATATGGGAAAAAACAGAAAAAACTTTAAGAAGGCCAGTAGTAGTCCTGACATTCTGACTCTTCAGAGATCTGTTTTTGAAGAGGAGGAGGTTCAATAAAACATAACACATTGATTTTTTTTCCATTTAAGTTTTGTTTGTTTTTTCCTCCATGTGTCAATAGCTCACATTAGTTCCCTGTCTGTACAGACACCACTTCTGTTTCATATCCCTAGAGCGAATGACTTCATGTTTAGTGATGATTGATCAGCAGGGGCTTTGTCGATTCGTGCTTGGGGATATATTTTCAAATGCTTTCAGCACTGCATTTCTGAAAGAGCAAGCTAACAGACCCAACAGAAAGTTAGAAGACATGAAGAATGTGCCTGTGTGGGATGTTCTAGATTAATATGGAGGGAGAAATCTGGTGAGCTTTATAGCAATCATCATCACATCATCAGGTGGTTTTGAGATGGCAAATTTCATCCCCAAATTGTTAAAAAAAAATCAAAAGCCTTCAGGTCATTTGGTGGCAATCCCACATATATACCTTACACTTTGACAAATCAAAGTACTATGGGGAATTTTCATGAGAAGCAGTGCAGTGTGGTGGAAAGATCATTGAATTTTGGATAAAGGAAACTGGACTTGATATTTACTTGTTGTGTGACCATGTCTAGGTCATTTCTCACTAGTTTCTTGTCATTACTTTGAGCCCAGGGACAGTTTCTTTTTTCCCTTTGAATTCCTAGGCACAATATCTGGTATACAGTGGTTGTTTAAAAAATGTTTCTTAAATTGAATGGCATGGAATTGAATTCTAGTTTTTTAACTAGGTGCATTGCCCAGCACTTTGTAGTAAAGCAATGAGATTTGGTAGACCCTAGAAGCATTTATACTACAGTGATATAGAAATAACTGAATTTTGAACCTTATGAGAAAGAATAATTAGTTAAAATAGCAAGCTTTTAAATGCCCAGATTCTTTTCTCCAGGGAGGGGCCATGCCTAGATAATCTCTATGTCCCTAGTCACCAAGACAATACAAATATGTAATAGTAATGGGATTAAAGATCCCTCTGTACTGGATTGGTTTTTAGGTTGAGTATTAAAACCCAGAGCTTGTGAATTCCACTTGTGCCATGGATTTATTGATGTGAAAAGAGAGGGCTGGACTGGGAGGATCTGGTGCCATGGATTTAGAGAGGCACAAGCAGAGAGAGAGAGAGAGGCAGAAAAACTTTTGGAAGCAGCATCATGGAGACACAGAGAGAGGATTGCTGAGGGCCAGTTTGAGCTGCCCAGGAATTTTGAGAGCTGCCACCCAGAGCTGCCAAGGACTGAGGAGAAATGGCTGTGATGTTGGTATTTCGTCTGTTTTGATATTGTTTTGCCAGATTAGTCTGCTGATGAAGGACAGTGCTGTTGTTGCAGAGGTCCTGGGACCTTACTGGTGTTTCAGAAGCCCTGAAGAAGGATTTTCTTGTTGTATGGTTACAGAAATCCTGGAAGAGGGTCTTGCTGATGTTTTCAGGGGTCCTAAGACTGTTCTGCAGGCATAGAATGAATTAATGAGGACACTGGCAATGTATCTTGTGGCCTTGTTAAGCTTTGTCTCCCCAGAACAGAGATTGCTGAGAACTTGCCTCAGGTCAAGATGAAGAAAAGACCTTTGGGTATTAAATGCTGTGATTATATCTTAACCTTGCTGTAGCTCAGGGATAGATGGCCTTTGTGCTCTCTACTGCTCCTTTTGAGAAGGTGCTTGGCATTAACTGATGATAATTGTAATTCAGTTGTGATCCAAGGATGGGAAACTTTTGACTTCTTTGTGCTCTGTGACTGACCAAATGAATGTACTTTGTTTATGATTGGAAACTAATCTCCATTTGAGAAGAAAGACTTTGTGATTGACTAAATGAATGTACTGCCCAGAGGTGGAGTAATACTTGGAAATTATTGAATTACACTTGGTGAATTTTTATTTTCTCTGTTCTTAATTTGTCACTGAATAAAATGGAGAGCTGCTATGCTGGTATTCTGAACCTTGGAAGTTGCCTTTGCTTGGCATTAAAAAACACAAGACCGGGGCGGCTAGGTGGCACAGTGAATAGAGCTCCAGCCCTGGAGCCAGAAGGACCTGAGTTCTGAGCCGGCCTCAGACACTTAATCCACACAAACAAAAACCTAGCCGTGTAACCCTGGGCAAGTTACTTAACCCCAATTGCCGTAAAGGGGCTGCTAGGTGGCGCAGTGAGTAAGAGCGCCGGCCTCGGAGTTGGGATGACCCGAGATCAAATCCGGCCTCAGAAAATGAGCACCCACACATAAATAATGACTAGCCGTGTAACCTTGAGCAAGTTACTTAACCCCAATTGCTTTAAAAAAAAACACAAGACCCTTAGCAAGTTTCCTTAAGTTAAAGACCTATCCCCCAAAGAAATGAAAGAAAAAAGAACCTAAATGTGCAAAAATATTTAAGATAGACCTTTTGGTATTAAATCTTAAGTATGTGATCATCATGTAAGGAAAGGCTAAACACATCATGGTATATGGAGATAATGGAATACTATCATTCTATCAAAAATGAAAAAGAGAATGGTTTCAGAGAAACCTGGGAAGAGTGGTATGAACTGATACAGAGTGGAGTGAGCAGAACCAGATGAAAAAGTTATAAACTTACAATACTATTATAAAGATAAACAACCTCAAAAGACTCAGGAACTCTGATCAACATAGTGACCAACAATGATTCCAGAGGACTGATGACAAACATGCCACCCACCTTGTAGGAGAGGATGTAGATTTCAGGATACAGATTGAGCATTTTTTTATGCACAGACAATGTAAGAGTTTGCTTTGTTTGATTATACAGATTTCTAACACAGGTTTTTTTTTTCTTTTCAGTTAAGAGAAAGAATAGATTTTGTCAATTGAAAAATGTAAAATAACTTTTTTTAAAAGTTTATTTGAGTTTGTATCTCATGTTACTTGTCTTAGGTATGATTTGCTTTCTTTTTTTTTTAAGTTTACTCTATGCATTAAAATTGCTAGTCATGGTAGAGTACCTTGGTTTCTTTCAGCCTTGATTTTCTCCTTCATAAAATGAAAGGGTTTGCCTAGGTGACTCCTAGGGTTGCTTCTAGCTCTCTTTCCTGTGGTTATGATTTGAGCCATAGTTGCCAATTAGACAGATTCCCAGTATAAGAATGACCCCCGAGGCAGACAGTATAGCAGTGAGGAAGAACCTTATGGAGTGTGAGTTCTCCTGAGAGAGTAGCATGAGTCACACTGCCCAGTATGTGTGCTATTCTCTCAAAGAAAATTGGATCCTTTTAAGAGTTGCTCTCACTCTCAAAGACCATAATGATAACATTTTTGCACAATGATGTAGTGATTTCCTAAATGGCCAGGCCCTGAATGTCCTGAAAGAAGTTCTACAGGTTTGTATGGTATATAACTCACTCTTTAGTCTGCCTCACTATGGAATAACAATCTGTCATGGGTTATCTCCAATGGAGATTTAATTAGTAATAATAAAATTAACAATTAATATTTTTACAACATTGTAAAGTTTTCACTAATAATAACTCATTGAGCTAGATAATAGAAATGTTATTATACCCATTTTACAGATAAGGTAACAGATTCAGAAAATAAATGAGTCAACAAGATTTTATTGATCATTTATTATGCTCAAAGAACTTTAAAAATAAAAGTGTTGGAGGGAAAAAAGAAGCAAAAATTCCAATTCCTGCCCTCAAAGAGCTCACATACTAGGGGAGGGAATACAATACAAACAACTATGCACATATAAGATATGTATAGGAAAAGTGGGAGGTGATCCTTGGAGGTCCTAGTGGAGTCTGGGGGCGGGGAAAGAGTTGGGAAAGACACAATGGTGAAAGTTTATTACAGAAGGTAGAATTTGATCTGAGGCTTGAATGAAGTCAAGGAAACAAAGAGGCAGAGGTGAGCAGTAAGAGCTTGCCAAGCATAGGGAACAACCACTGAAAAGGCATGTTGTTAGAATGCAAGAAGCAGCAAAGAATCCAGCATCTCTGTACCACAGGGTATGTGGAGGGGAAGAAAATATGAGAAGACCAGAAAGGTAGTAAAAGACCAGGTTATAAAGAGCTTTAAAAGTTAAATCAAACAATTGTATATTTGAATGGAGTTAATAGGGAGCCATGGAGTGCAGTGAATGTGGAAGTGACATGGTCATAGCTGTGCTTTAGGAATTGGGCAACTATATAAAGATTGGGCTAGAGTAAGGAAAGAATTGAGGCTTGAAGACCAATCAGAAGGCTATTATAAGGGTCCAGATGTGAAGTGATAAAGACCTTCACCAGGGTATAAACTGTATAAGCAGAGAGAAGGCAATGTATGTGAGATATGAGAAGGTAGAAATGATAAGATTTGGGAACAGATTGGAGATGTAGGGAGAGTGTATATGTGGAGTCAATACCAAGGGTGTGAGACAAGGAGACTTGGGAGGAGAGTGGTACCTTTGACTGGAACAGGGAAATTCAGAAGGGGAAAATATTTAAAGGGGAAGACAATGACTAGGGTTTGAGCCCTGTTGAGTTTGAGATGTCTATGGGACATCCACTTTGAAATATCTAAATGGTAGCAGGTGATTCAAGACTGGCATTCAAGAGGTTTGGGCTGGCTTAATGTATGTGAGAATCATCAGCATAAATTGGTAACTGAGCACATGAGAGCTGATTAGATCACTGGATAGCTGAGACAGAGGCCTTGGAGAATAGTCACACTTAGTGGGTGCAAATGAGACGTCCCAAATGAAGAGATTTGCCCCCAGTCACATGGTTAGTATAGATTTGAATTAGGATTCAATCTAGTTCTTCTGCATGCAAGTTCAATGTTCTTCCAATGAGAACAGTATAATTCACAAACTTGTAGGAATTTAGAGATTCAGATGACCTTAATAACTCTTAAAAGTTTTCAAGAATTGCCTATAATTAAATTTTCAATGAAAAAAAAGTTCCCGAAAGTAGCTACATTTTCTTAGAAATAAATCTAAACCACTTCATTCCAGAAAACAAGCTTATTTGTGTACATGCAGTGGGTCCTCCCTTCTCAGTAACATGTACATTTCTTGAGAACAAAGGCTGCCTTATTCCTGTCTTTGTAACTCTAACACAGAGCCAGGCCCCTATTAAATACGAATTAATTCGTATTCTTAATGCCTAACATAGTTCCTTGAACACAGTGGGCACTCAATAAACGTTTCTTTGTGGAACTGGATTGGTTGGTAGGTCTCATGCTCTTTCTGAAGGATGCTCACTGAGCTGTGTGGCATCGGTCAAGTTAATAAACATTCGTTAAGTGCTTACCAATACAAAGACAAGTGGTTGGTCCCTGTCCACTAGGAGTTTATATTCTAATGGGAAAAGGGAGCTGAAAGGGAGGCAGGAAGAAGTCCTGCATGATCTGGATGGCAGCCTGGAGAAGAATGGCCATGGGTGGCCTCAGCCTTCTCCTTAAAATGGAGTTTTCACGAGGAGCCAGTTAATCAGAGCAAGATGGAAGGGATGGAAGGTAACTTCCCATGTATGAAGTGGAGGGGTAGAGTAAGCTTCCAGGGTGCACGGGTTTCTGACTCATTGTAGACAAAGTCCAGGAAATTAAGGAATGGAGCCTGGAAAGGAATGAAGAAATTGGTGTCTAAACCAAATGAGGATTGAATTGGCAGAATGGCATGTCAAATTCTAGTGGTTTCCATCTTCCTGTCTTGATATCTTACCTGAATAGGTCTTCTCTTAAGAGTCTAAAACATGAAGTGTATCAAGTAAGGCAAGGATGTATCAGAAGGCTAAAAAGAGTTTTCAAGGAAACCACTGTGTCCTTCTGGCTATTAGCTAGTCAGTAAAATCTGAAACTCCTTGTGGGCCAGATCCATTTCTTACCCAGTCTGAGCCAAACTGCCTCTTCCTTGTCTTTTCATGGCTGATTCACTAATCCATGCTTTTCAGAGTCCTTTCACTTCCCTCCACCCCAGCTCTAGTCTGTTTTTAAAAGCTTAAAATTCACCTCCCTTTTCCACATGTACGCATGATACAAAGAAAGGTCATTAAAAAAGGAAAGAAAGGCTATTTTGGGCTACTGCATTCACTGTCCAAAATCATTACTTTGTTTTAGGCTGAGAAACTCTAAAATAGCCAAAGGATCTAACAGGTAATTAGTCTTGCTTTTTCCTGGAGGCTTGAAGTCATTTTTATCCTGTGTCCTAGTTGGACCTGGATGATGTGTCCAAAACTGGTTCTCTTTTGCCACTTGCAACACTATTTTCCTAAGATATCAGGAGTGTGAATTACCATTCACAAATCTGAAGAATGACAAAGTTGTCCTTTACAAGTCCATATTTTCTAGCAGGTCATGAACTTGGCAATCAGATTTACGGGCAAAGTACTTTTTCAAGGCTCTATTTGTGTTCCATTTAGTGGCAGACTTCTGTGACATCTTAAAAACCATATGCTTTCCCCTCCTAGTATGCAGCAAAGGCTTCTAATAAATGTTTGGGGATTGATTTGTGCATTTTTCTTGTGCATTTATGTTCTACTTTGTGTGATAGAGATGAGTTTCTATTTTTTCAATTTATTAATTTATTTTTAGTTTTCAACATTAATTTCCACAAGATTTTGAGTTACAAATTTTCTCCCCATCTTTTCCCAATCCCCACCCCAAAATAGCAAGCCTACTGAATACCCCTTCCCCCAATCTGTTCTCTCTTATATACTCCCCCATGATCTCCCCCTAACTATCTAGTAGGGCAACATGGATTTCTATAACCCAGTGCCTGTATATCTTATTTCCCAGTTGCATGTAAAAACAATTTTTTAAAATTTTTTAACATTTGTTTTTAAAACTTTGACTTCTAGTTTCCTGCCCTTCTTCCTTCCTCACCCACCCCCACTGGGAAGACATGCAATTTAATATAGCTCGTACATGGGTAGTTACGCAAAATGTTTCCATAGTAGTCATATTGTGAAAGTTTAACTTTCCCTCCATCATATCCCACCCCCCACTTCAGAACTGTTTGCTTCAAACTACCCTCCTCCCATCTTCCCTCCCTTCTATCCTCCTCCCTCTTATCCCCTTCCCCCCTACTATCCTGTAGGGTAAGATACCCAATTGAATATGTATGTTATTCCCTCCTTAAGCCAAATTCAAAGAGAGTAAAGTTAACCCATTCCCTTTCACCTTCCTGCTCTTTCCCTCCATTGTAATAGTTTTCTCTTGCCTCTTTTATATGAGATAATTTACCCTATTCTATCTGTCCTTTCTTCTTCTCCCAATATATTCCTCTTTTACCTCTTACCTCTTTACCTCTTACTTACATGTACACACAGATACACACACTCACACATATACATATATATATATATATATATATATACCCTCCTATATAAACATATATATGTATGCATGCATATATATGTATATATACATATATGTACATATATATTCCCATCAACTATCCTCATACTAAAAAACATCTCATGAAATGTAATTATCATTTTACCTTGTAGGAATGTGAATAGTACAATTTTAATAAGTTCCTTATGATGTTTTTTTCTGTTTACCTTCTTGTGTTTCTTTTGCTTCTTGTATTTGAAAGTAAAATTTTCTGTTCAGCTCTGATTTTTTTCATCAGGAATGCTTGAAAGTCCTCTATTTCATTGAATGAACATATATGCCCCTGCAACATTATATTCAGTTTTGCTGGGTATGTGATTCTTGGTTTTAATCCTAGCTCCTTTGACCTCCAGAATATTATACACCAAGCCCTTCAGTCCTTTAATGCAGAAGCTGTGAGATCTTGTGTTTTCCTGATTGTATTTCCACAATACTAAAATTGTTTTTTTTCCTTACTGCTTGTAATATTTTTCTCCTTGACCTGGGAACTCTGGAATTTGGCTGTAATATTCCTAGGAGTTTTCTTTTTTGGGATCTTTTTCAAGAGGTGGTCAGTGAATTCTTTCTATTTTGCCCTCTGGTTCTAGAATATCAGGACAATTTTGCTTGAGAATTTCTTGAAGGATGATTTCTAGGTTCTTTTTTTGATCATGGCTTTCAGGTAGCCCAATTATTTTAAAATTATTTCTCCTGACTCTATTTTCCAGGTCAGTGTTTTTTCCAATGAGATATTTCACATTGCCTTCTATTTTTTCATTTGCTTGGATGTTTTATAGTATCTTGATTCTTATAAAGTCTTTAGCTTACATTTGCTCCAATCTAATTTTGAAGAAATTATTCTCTTCAGTGAGTTTTTGAAATTCCTTTTCCATTTGGGCAGTTAGACTTTTTAAGGCATTCTTCTCCTCGTCGGCTTTTGGCCCTCTTTTGCCATTTGAGTTAGTCTATTTTTTAAGTTGTTATTTTCTTTAGTCAGGTTGTTGACTCATTTTTTATGATTTTCTTGCATCATTCTCATTTCTCTTCCCAATTTTTCCTCTACTTCTCTTACTTGATTTTCAAAATCCTTCAAAATCTTCAAATCCTTCTTTCAAAATCCTTCTTTCAAAATCAAAATCCTTTCAAGCTCCTCCATGGCCTGTGACCAGTTCATGTTTTTCTTGGAATCCTTTGATGCAGGAGTTCTGACTTCACTGTCTTCTTCTGGGTCCATGTTTTGACCCTTTTTGTCCCTCAAAAATGTTTCTGTCATCTGGTTGCACTTCCTCTCTTTGCTCCTGTTGCCAGCCAATTACTCTACTTTTGAGCTCTTTGCCATGGTAGAACTCTGCTTCCAGAGTAGAAAGTGCTGTGTTCCAAATTGCTGGGGTTTGTGCAGCTTCTTCCAGAGCTGTTGTCAGAGCTATGAGGAGGGCACCCTCTCCACAGCCACCACAATCCCTGGCATACTAGTATTCCTCACCCTAGGACCACCACCCAAGACTGTGACCCAGATCCAAGCAGGTCAAAGCAAGAGCAATTACCCTCTTAATGGTCACTTGGTTCCCCTATGATCTTTAGGCCAGGAACTCTGGAGGCAGACACATGGCTGCAGCCAACAGGCCTCCACCTCCTCTTGTCCTATGGTCAGTGGACAGACTATCCTCTTCTCTCACCCAGTTCCAACAGAGTTCCCTACTGACCTTTTACTTTCCTTTTGGTTTTTTTCATTTGAGAACTCTGGAAACCACCACAGTGCTAGTGATTCTCTTGAAGTCTGCTCTGGCCAGTCTGGTCTGCCCCTGGTCTGGACCAGTTCAGCTCAAGCTGGACTGCACCTGGCTCCCAGTCCAGTGTGATAGACCCTTCCTGTCAGCCTGCCTCCAGCAGGAGATTTGTTTCTCTCTGTCACTTTGTGAGTTCTGTAGCTCTAAAATTTGTTTAGATTCATTTTTTAAAGGTATTGGAGATGGTTAGAGTGGGAGCTTAAGCAACTTCCTGCTTTTACTCTGCCATCTTGTCTCTGCCCCCTGAGCTTCTTTCTTTACTGTGGGATAGTAAGCTTCCTGGGGACAGCGATGAGGTCCTATATATCTTTTTTCTACCCATACACAATCTAATACATGTCATATAACATATTAAGGACTTAATCAATGTTTCTCCCTTGATGTCTAAGAATAGGCAACACATTCTGCATTTACCAGGGTTAATCAAATGCATCTTTCATGACACCAATATGTTCCTGTTTTATTTTGAGCTTGATGGTGATGTTCTATGGATGTTGAATAAGGCTACTGCAGAGGCAACTTTCATATAATCTCATGCCCTGAATACATATGGGAGATAAGAGACCATTTAAGACTGCGTTTTGTTCTTTCACTTTTTTATCAGCAGATAGATACAGTAGGATTTCATATCTTCTATAGCTCTCAGTTTTGTGACTAAGATGTGATCTACTGTTTAAAATAATCTGCCAGAACCTGACAGCTCTCTTCTCACGTCATCATCAAGGTTGGCCTTGATGTAAGTACAAATAGAATGGTATTTTTTGGTATCCGCTTTGTTAATGCTTTTTTTTAATTTTGTTTTTAGTAATAATACCATAGAAATTTCCTCTTTTTTTGGAATCTTCATTTCTTTATGATATCTTGACAACCAATCCCCAACTACCATTGAAATTTGTCCATCTCTTGCTTCTATATTTTTCTTTATGTTCAGGTCCAAACACTCTTCATAATTCCATGTTGTCAAATGTCTTTACTTTGTTATTTGCTATATTGTGTGGTAAGATATAAATTATTTTCAGAAATCCCAGGGGAAAGTAGACAACTATTCATGGAGGAATATTGTTTGCACCGTTGCTTCAGGCACTAGTTATCCCTCTGGGTTATAAAAGATGTCAGAAGCCTCTTACGATACCATCAACTAATTATTTCTTCACATGGTGAAGCAATAATTCCTTTGGGATTACTAGTGATGGAAAATGAGTGGATGAGTGAAATGAAGGCATAAGAATGAGAGATGGTATGTAGAGTTAAGATTGAGTGAGGGAGGTAGAATAGGGTTTGAAAGAGATAGAGAATAAACAGAAAAGAATAGTTAGTGAGTCCATGTGGAGCAGGTGTTTGATAGTGGAATATATGTGTAAAGAAGAAAGTGTATCCAACTGTAGTTCCATATTCAGAGTATGTGAGGAAAGAGGGACATCCAATAATATAACTGTAGAGCCAATTCCACTTGGAATGTGTAGGAAGTGAATTCTACGGCTAGAAGTGGGCAGGAAATCCCTGATCTTGTAACTGGCTAGAGAGGTGGTGGGTTCTGGGTCCTGTGATTATCCTCAAGGAGTCATATCAGCATTTTGGGGAAATTACATTAGAATTAAGTGAGCAGTGATGAAGAAGAGCTTCCAAATATTCCTAGCAAAAAGACTATAGTTGACTGTATTCTTCGAAAAGCAAATACAGAAGTCAAGAAAAACATATGAAAGTAAGCATATTTGAGCAATTGAAAGGAATGATGAGGTGTTTATTTGCTAAATCAAGGAAAGGGAAAAAATGCCTCCTTAGAAACTTAATGTCTCCAAGTTCATAGAAAAAAATAAAGTAGAAAAGAAAGAACAGTTTTGTTACATTTTCATGAATTTAAAAGAAAATTTAAAAAAAACATTAAGGGGCGGCTAGGTGGCGCAGTGAGTAGAGCGCTGGCCTTGGAGTCAGAAGGACCTGAGTTCGAATCTGGCCTCAGACACTTAACGCACACACAAAAACCTAGCCGTGTGACCTTGGGCAAGTTACTTAATCCCAATAGCCCTCCAAAAAAAAAAAGCAAAAAAAAAAA
>WOXC01007958.1:0-73327 GCA_011680675.1 Gymnobelideus leadbeateri | reverse complement strand
ACATTCACATATGTATTCATATGACCACACCCCCCTTCTTCCATTATTTTCATAGTGAGAAAGATATCATCAGTCACAGTTATTGCTTTTCCATATAGGAATGTAAATAGTTCAACTTTGATAAGTTCTTTTTGATTTCTTTTCCCTGATTACCTTCTCAGGCATCTCTTCCTTCTTGTGTCTGGATGTCAAATTTTCTATTCAACTCTGGTTTTATCCTCAAGAATGCTTGAAAGTCCTCTATTCCACTGAATGACCATATTTTTCCCTGAAACAAAATACTCAGTTTTGCTGGGTAGGTGACCCTTGGGTTCATTCCCAGTTCTTTTGCCCTCTGAAATATCATATTCCATGCCCTTCGATCCCTCAGTGTAGAAGCTGCCAGGTCCTGGGCTATTCTGATTGTGTTTCCACAATATTGAAATTGTTTCTTCCTGGCCGCTTGTAGTATTTTCTCCTTGATCTGGGGATTCTGGAACCTGGCTATAATATTTCTGGGAGATTTCTTTTTGGGATCTTTTTCAGGAGGTGATTGGTGGATTCTTTCAACCTCTATTTTGCCCTCTGGATCTAAAACATCAGGGCAGTTTTCCTTGAGAATTTCTTGAAGGGTGATTTCTAGGTTCTTTGATCATGGCTTTCAGGTAGTCCAATAATTTTTAAATTGTCTCTCCTGGATCTATTCTCCAGGTCAGTGGTTTTTCCCATGAGATATTTCACATTGCCTTCTAATCTTTCATTTGTTTGGATCTGCTCAACAGCATCTTGATTTCTCATAAAGTCATTAGCTTCCATTTGCTCCAGTCTAACTCTGAAGGAATGAATCTCCTCAGTGAACTTTTGAGATTCTTTTTCCATCTGGCAAATTCGACTTTTTAAGGCATTCTTCTCCTCATTGCCCTTTTGGGCCTCCTTTGCCATTTGAGTTAGTCTATTTTTTAAGGTGTTGTTTTCCTCAGTCAGGCTGTTGACCCTCATTTCATACTTTTCCTGCATCCTTCTCATTTCTCTTTCCAATTTTTCCTCCACTTCTCTTATTTGATTTTTAAAGTCCTTCTTAAGGTCCTCTATGGCCTGCAACCCGCTCATGTTTTCCCCTGGGGCTTTTGGAGCAGTACTTCTGACCTCACAGTCCTTTTCCCGCTCTATGCCCCCAAAATAGGAGTCTAGGGTTGCATTTTTCTGTTTCCTTTGCCTTGGCATGTTGCCACTTAATTGCTTGACTTTTGGGCTTGTTGCCACACTATGGCTTTAAGGCCAGATAGAGGAATTTTCGTCCCGAACGTGTGGGGGGCAACTTCCGTTTCTGGCAAGCTGTAAACCCACCCACAACTTCCACCTAGATCACAATCCAGATCCAGGGAGGTTAAAGCAAGAGCGATTACCCCCCAAGACTGATCGCTGGATCTCCCCACGATTTGTAGGCTGGGAGCCGGAAATGCCTCTGAAAACTACAAAATGGCGTGTCTCCTCAGCGGCTTCTAGCCCCCAGGGGAGGGAGCTGACGCATTCCCCAAATACAGGCCCCAAAGTCCATAGGACACTGACCTCTTACTTTGTCCTAGGCATGTCTATGTTGATAATTCTGGAATCGCCACAGCTCCTGGTGTTCTGGGGTTCCTCCAGTCGGCTGCTGGCCCTGCTGCCCTGGAGCTAAAACCTCGGCTCACGCGGACCTGGGCTCGGCTCGGCTCCTGCGCTCTGCTCGCTGCCGGCTCCCAGACCGCTGCGCTGGTCCTTTCTGCAGGGCTGCTGGGCTGTCCTCAGCAGGAGGTTAGCTTCTCTGTGTCGTTCTGTGGGTGCTGGGGCTCCAGAAGTTGTTCACAGTCCTTTTTTACATAGTTTGTGGGGAATCTGGGGCAGAGAGGCTTGGAAGAGCTGTTTCTACTCCGCCATCTTGGCTCCGCCCCCCCCGACATAGATATTCTTAACTAAGGTTTTTTTTTTTAATTCTATTTTACTTTGGAATAAATTATATAGTTACTTTACAGGGAAAAAAATGTGCCTTCCCAATTATGTCTGATTTAGGCTCATATTAACTTTAGTTTGTATTCCCTGAGCACACAGTGGGTGAGAGAAAGCAGAAAGCAAGCTCAATGTGTCCTCAAGGGCAGGAGAAAGCTACCTTATGATTAGACATTTGCCATGTATATTCTATAAAGTGTTTAGGACAATCACCATATAACCAATTGAGAGCTGACTATAATAGGGGAAAGAAGACTTTAAATATATGCAAGGGTAATGTTAGAAAGATTCTTATTGCTCTGAATCCTCCATACCCCCAGGAAAAATAGCTGGTAATGAATCCAGAGAGAAGTTATGGAGGTCTAGTTTAAATTGTAATCATTAGGAACTACCTTTCAGAGGATCTCAGCATTGCAAGGGACCAAACCAGGAATTACTTCTATAACATGGAAAGGTAATCTTGTTTTTGCTTATGTTTCTCTATATATAGGAAATTGAATTCAATTTTTTTGTATCTCATGCTCAGGAGCTTCTTTCATTGATACAAAATCTTCTCATCAAGCCATAGTGTTTAATAAATGATTTTTTATTCATTTATTCACTCATTCATTTGTTCATTTTAACTATTTCTATCCTATAAGGCAAAGCAGCATAAATCTAATTCTTGTTTCACATAGTAATTCTTCACATACTTATTATTTTTACTATTATTATTAGTTAATGGTCATATTACATTTTAAAGCCTCATATGCTCTTCTATACGTCATCTTCTTCAGTCCTCATTATTATAAAACCTGTTTTATAGATGAATAAACTGAAAGTTTTAGAAATTAATGACCTCATTTTTGTTCCTGTTAAGATAGGATTTGAACGCAGAATTTCTTGGCTCCAAGTCCAGTGTTCTATCTGCTATATATCACACTGTTTCACCTTAAGGACACCTGTAATTCCTGCATTGTATCTTTTCTTCTCCCAATTATGTCTGACTTTTCCTTTTAGCCAGGGATCACATGGCACAGACATGTTTTATTTTTCATTGTAATTATCCTTCTTCACATCCCCTGCAGATTGTTATTGCATTTTTCTTCTAAAATGTGGCACTCAGAGCTAGAAAAATATTCCCAATGTGATTTGACCTTTGTCAAATCTGTGAGCAGTTAGGTAGCACTAGATAGACAAATTAAAGACTTCATATAAAGGAGAAAAAATAAGGTTGGAGAGGTATAGGATCAAATATTTTTTTTAATGAAATATCATTGTTCTATGTTGGTAGAGGTTTGGTTTTGGTGAAAGATCCACCTTCAAGTCCCTGTCTTTAATTTATAGGCAAATCATTTTAACCATTCAGCACTGCAAGTCATCCTCTAAGACTGTACATTACAGATGATTTGTCTGTAAGTATTGGTAGATACAGTTGATTTAACTGATTGAATCACAAGTCTGAGTCAAAACCATGTGTGAATGATAGCATCAGACCTGCATTTTAGGAAAATCATTTTAGTGACTGAATGGAGGATAGATTGGAGTGGGGAGAAATTTACCTTCTACACAGATAAAATTTAACTGGAAATATTTAACACCATCTCTCAAACCTGAGTAAAGGAATTAGTTATATCCATTGTCTCCTGAATTTCAATTAATTGTAGGTTCCTTAAGCATTATGTCATGCCATTGAACAATACTCCTGAACTGATTAAGCCGACTGTTTTGTTCCCTTTTCTACAAGCAAACTTAGTTTTCCACTAAACAGCACCTGTTTTAGAGTTCAAGTTTCTATTACCAAAGTTGTATAACTTGGGACTTTGGAATTAGAACCCCAATGGGAAATAAGTCTCTGACTTCTTTTTTGCTTCACTACTTCCCTTCCCCCACCAAGTCCCACAAGAAGTGGACATATAGAATCTCTAGCTATTTACTCTGAAATACAAGGGATGATTCAAATATAGATGCTACCAAAATTTCAAAATTTTCCAATATTATTATGGTTTATTTTTAGCTCTTTTGCATCCATAGGGCATTAGCTTACTCTCTTTTGCTCCTTCTTGCCTAAAACTTAGAAGGAAATTCAGGCACACTGATAAGAGCTGTGCACTTCAATTTTCATTTCTGAGACTTATTAGTTCAGGGACCATTGGAAAGTATGTTAACCTCTATAAGATATTATCTTCTAAAAATTTGGGAGAATAATACCTATAGTACTTATATCATAGGATTGTTACAAGGATCAAAGAAGATGTATGTAGCAGGTCTTGAAAGTTTGGAGTGCTACATGAACTAAGGGGTGAATAGAATTTGGACTTTAGAGCCAAATCTGGGTTCAAGTCCTGCCTCCAAAAAATATAGGTTATGTGATCCTGGGAAAATCATTAAACCCTGCACTTATCTCAGCAGCTCTTTACGACATTAAATTCGAAAAAAGGTACCAACCTGCCTTGGTGCAAATAGTTGGTCCACTTGCCTACACTACTGAAATCGCTGGTCTAGTCTATATTCTTATCTTATACTTACTATGGGTTATGGTATTAATCTCAGAGCTATGAAACTAATTTGTACATAATTGTTGCTTTGCTTTCTCCCTCATTACTTGGCAAGCTCCTTGAAAGCAGGGTCTGTCTTCTATGTTTTTTGTATCCCCAGGGATTATCGCAGTGCCTGGCACATAGTAGTAATTTAATAAATCCTTATTTACTGACTTAATGGCTGCCTAAACCTTTTCTTCTAAGACTTTTGATATTTATGTCTGTATACTTCACTGTGGCATAACTGTGTCTATGCAAAAAAAAATAAATTAGTCTATCATCATAGCACAGCTTTGTAGAATAGGGAAAATATGTAAGTAGCAGCAAAGGGTTTTGGTATTTAATTACCTTTGACTAAAACTTTGTGATATGCCTAAGATCCTCCCTCATAATGAGTCAAGAACATGCATACATGTGCTCCCTTTTCTAGGACATAAGGGCATCATTCATTATACCATAGTAGTGGTACCTTATTACATTTTTTCTACTTTTTTTTTTAATCTGTGACCACTCGTAAACCAATGAAAAGATATAGCCTGAAATGTTGTCCCCTAAATCCACATGTACTGACAAATTTTGCCAAAGCATTTCTGGGCTGTGCTATAGTGTTAACCAATATTGACAAATATTATGAGGTTCACATCATCTTTGAATGAAAGCTGTTACTATTCAAAAATAACCATTCTTGTGAGTGAATTTATCTATCGTTCTTCTATCCTTCACAGACCCTGTGAGGGAAAGAATCATGGCATGATCAGCTCAGTTGTTTTAGTCATTGGAGTAGTCAATTCAGATTGCTGCATAGCTGATTATTAAAATTATTATTGTATAATTGACTATTGACATAGTAGAAAATTCTGAATCAGGTGTGCTATGACTAGGTTGATTATGCCCTTTCAATAAGCCCATTATGGGAGTTAATTTTTTTTCACTTTCAATTGGTGACCTTGGACAGGTCATTAAATTGTTTTTGTGGATGCGTACCATCCTCTATTGAATCAATGATATTTATTATATCAGAAATGTAGGGAGAAAGATCTAGTTTTATCTGCTTTAAAGTTCTTTCCTTCTACTTATAGCAGAAAGAGATAAATTGTAAGTTGAAAAAAGACATTTTAACTTTTGCCCACATTGACTTTTAAAAAAACTGGTTACTTCTTTCATTCATTTTCCTAGTTAAACTTACATTTCATTTAAAAACATACATATATGTACATACGTATGTATGTATGTATGTGTATGCATGTATGTGTATACACGTATATATGTATACATATACATATATACATATATATATATATATTCAACAGAAGTCATATTCAGGATCATTATCTGTGTAATCTTAATTTTACCCAGAAAAATCAGGTGAATGCTTTGTCTTAGATGAATATATGGAAAGCTACAACTTTATAATCATTACATTAGCATTACCAAAGACCAGCAAGTTACTTACAAAATATTTATCAATGTGTGGGTATCTGTATCTTTCTAGGACTAGTTCTGGAAAAAAAAAATCCTGTTAATATGTTTTGTAACATGGAGGCAAAGTACTAGATTTGAAGTTAGAAGCCCATAGTAAAAGTCTTAGCTCTGCTACTCAATACTTATGTGACCTCAGTCAACTCACATAACTTCTCCGATTCTTAATTCCTCATCTGCCAAATGGAAATAATGTCTGTCCCATCCCTCTCACAAGGTTCTTCAAACATCAAATGGCATACTCTACGTCCAAACATTTTTAAAACATTCTTATAATATTTTTAAATTACAAAGTACCTATCAGATCCAGCCATTTTTGTATATACCTAAGTAGGTCTCAGTACTTTAATGAATATATGATCTCAGTGGTATGAGTATTTCTTCCAATACTTATTTCAATCCTTATATTCCATTTAATTTAAAAGCCATTATAGTTTGCTTTATTCCTTTTATATTATGTCCATAACTGGTCTCCCCAACATTATAGTGATCACTTATATTTATATAAACCTTTAATTTTCACAAACTATATTATAAAAAAGAAATATGTGGGGCAAATAATATAAGTATTGTTTTTCCCTATAATCATCTCTACATTCTTTAGAGAAATTGTTCTGTTATTATTTGGGGGTTTTTTTTGTGTATTTCTTTTCCAGATTGAGTAATAATAAGTAGCATATTTTCCTCATCATAAATTTTGGGTAACCTCTCCTTTTTTTTTCCATGTTGTGATGACTATGTTTATTTTTTTTTTAATTTTCATTTTGAAGTTTGAAAGAACTTATCTGTGAACATATCTGGATCACATATTTTTCTTTGCAGTTGCAGTAGGCAGACAGGCGGTATCCATGACTGAAGATCATGTAACTCTCCAGTGTGAGATATGGAACTTAAGGCATGTTCTCTCCTGATTCCAAGTTGAAGGCACTTTTTGTTATAGCATACTGCATTTTGATCTGAAAACCTCTCTTCATTTTCCCAATATTTTATTATTCCAACATATTTTCCAATATATCCATCTTATTCAATCAAGAATTATAACAATTCTATAAAATATAAATAATAGAAAAATCACTATGCATATCATGTTCTAATATTTTTAAGAATATATATTTTCATTGGCTTGGGACTTTCTTCTGCAATTACAGGTAACAAACCTTTATAATGTACTAGGTGGCTATTGAGAGCCTGTAATAATGCATCACTTTGTGTCCAGCCTGATAATAATCCTCTCTGAATTTATTTCATCTGTGTGCATAGTCCTATAAGACTGCTTAGGATTCAACTGAAAGATTATCTTCTACATTAAACCATTCCCAACTACAGAGTTACTAGAGCTTCAATATCCATCCTCACATTTCAGAAATTATATTTTATTTAACTTGTATGTATTTTCTATATGCTTATATTTCTAATTGTGGTTTCCCTTTATAGAATGTAAATTCTTCAAGAGAAAGTATGGCATCATCATTCTGTCTTTTTATCCCTAACAAGCAGAACAGTGCCTGGTGCTTAATAAACCCTTATTCATTCATCAATTATCCATTAAAATTTAAATATTCAAAAATATGTTTATAAATGAAAAATGTTTTAAAATAAAATCCAAAGCAACATGAAATCATAAATTTAGAAGAGACATGAAAATCATTTTATTTAATATAACATATCTAAGAAAGAAACTTTATATAGTATTCTCAATGAATGAATATTAAAATATTTGGTTTTCATTTTAAGACCTTTAGTGTGGAGAGACCCATTATCAATCAAATTTATCTGTTCCATTTTAACACATTCTAATTCTAGGGAAAACTTTCCATATATAGACCTAAAATTAATGTTCCTTTGACATCCATTATTTTTAGTATTTTCCTCTAGAGCAAAGCACAAGTCTTATTTCTTTTCCACTTGACATATCTTCAGCTACATGACAGCTACCATGTGCTCCTATGTCTTCTCTTAGCCATCCTAAACCTCTTCAATGCCTTCAGCCAATCCTCATACATCAGAGTGATTCTTTAATCTCCTTGCCACCCTGGTCACTATTCCCTGGGCATGTTTTAGGTTTTCAGTGTCTTTAAAATGCATTTTTCAGCGTTTAACACAATATTTGTTGTTGTTGTTTTAAAATGAATAACAAAGACATATTATCCCATATTTAGTAATTTTGAAAGTTACTTCTCAATTAATGCAAATAGCAGTTATGTCACATTTTAATGTCATGCCATTGTTTCCATTTGGCCTTCCAGTTCAATAAAGGTCTATGTCTTATTTGTATGTCCTGATATTTAGCCATATGCTATCTATATCTTATATGTACACAAAAATGTTAAGTTCAAAGATGAGGTTTATATTTCTATTTTCATCCTGTTAGATTAGATTCTTACTTTTAGTCATATTACTTATTTTGTATCCTGGGTTCATTGCCCCTTGGCCCAGATAAACTTTGCAAATTTACAACGTGCTAATTTAAGAAGCATATCATATATAATTTCAGCTGCATCTTTGGTAAATAATTTAAGTGATTACCCAAAAGACCATGTTAAAAAGTGAAGGACAAAAGGTAGATCTCTTGAATATTCATCTAGAACCATGACTTCATGTTGATATCAATTTATCAATGGCTACTGTTTGATTTGGGTCATATAACAATTTCAAATCCATTTTCCTTAAATGTACTCTAGTCCCTATTTGTTTATCTTATTCACTTAGAAAGTATTCACACACACACACACACACACACACACACACACACACACACACTTAAAAGAATGTCATAAAAATGAAGAATTTAACTTCTGTTTGGTACCAAAGAGATGAACCACTGGGAGGAGGTGAAAGTTAAAACAACAACAACAAAATTTAAGTTTGGTGTTAGGGGAGAAATTCTAATAATCAAAGTTGTCTTAAAATAGCATGGGTTACCTTGTAGTTTTTGTCAGTTTGTCTCATCGAGAAATTAAGATCTGTAGTCACTTCCTGGCTATGTTGTAGAAAAAAATGTTAGAAAGGGTGTTTACTGAAGTAGAGGACCACTGCAGTCCCATTTAAATCACTAAATTTATTCTTCAAAATATCTTAGTACACTATTGGTCATTTTTATTCTTATTTATTAATAATTTAATTAATTATATGATATATAATATATAATATTAATATGACAAAATACCATCCATATGAAAGTTTCCCTTCTTAAATTAGATAATGGAATGACTAAGTAAAGGCATAATGTATTAATATAAAATCTGACAGAAAAAGCTCAAATAATATCAAGTGATCCAATCCATATGAGTGTTAGGAATAATGACACTACTTCTAAATTATCATATACCTGGATCCATGAAAAGGAAGTACTGCTGCAGACAACATGAACATAAAAATAGTTGTGTCTTTTATTTTTAGAATGACATGAGGTTGCACTATTACTGCCTGAAACTAAGTGCAATTATTGTATGAAAAAAGACAAGTTGGTGGTTGCCTGTAATTTTTTAATTCATTGCTCTTGAAAATGACAATAAGAAATATCTTTACAGCTTGAAGTTCAAAAGGTTGAGCAAAGCTTTGTTCTAACTGAAATGAATTACAAATTGCTCAAAGGTTCCTCCTGTAATCATAATCTTTTATATCTGTGCCTTTTATAACTTCTTTCTGAGTCAGTGTCCACAGACATATCAGGCAATTAACATGGGCAAAAACAAGTGTCACAGTATGTGTTTATTTTTTATAGTAGATTAATAAACCTAGTATTAAAAATAGCATTTTGATAAAAACTAAATTATTGTCATAACTTTTCTTATTTGTAAATTTTGTAATACTGTATTAATATTTCTAATATTCTTCCAAAATTCTTTAACTACATTTGAGAGCTAACATTGCATAGTGGAAACAGTCTTGACCCTAGAAACAGGATTGAACTGAGTTTGAGTATTGTTTCTAATCATTATTACCTATGTTGCTAGGGAAAAGTCCCTTAATATATCAGAACCTTATTTTAATAATCTTTAAAATGGAAATAATAAGATTTGTGGTAGGTACCTTGTGGTAGCTACTTCACAAACCCCAAAATATTATATACATGCTAGTTATTATTTTTTCAAGTCATATTAATGACATTAACTTTTTTCTTCCATGTTTCTAAAGAAATATAAGTAAAAATTTAGTTAAGCATTTGGTACTTATAAAATATCTTCCATTATAGTTAGTTCTATAAATATCTTACATTCATATAGCTGTCTATAAATATATACATTTTGTTTCTTCCTAAAGTATTTCATTTCTTCCCAGCTCTGCATCATTAAAATATATACCTTCTATCTTCTTTGAAATGACACAAATCTTTAAAAATAAGTTAAAGGGGTAAAGAAAGTGGATTTCCAGGAGTACATTGAATAAATTTTTTTGAAAAGTGGGCAGTAGGCCAAATCTATTTGGGAACCTATGCACTTATAATCCTCAGCAGATGATTGTATTATCTCCATGAAGACTGATCATATTTCTACATGAGTGTTATTAAGAAATATGAAGGGTTTGAACACTACAAGATACAATCATAAGATAGTCTCCCAATACTAATTATTGCCGTTTTTTTAGCATCTTACTAGACTGATAGGTCAAGATGTTAGAGTGGAAAGAACAATGAAGTTGGAGACAAGGCATTGGTTCAAATTTTGGTTTTCTTCTTCTTGTTATTGTTGGAAAGGGATCATGCCTCCTTTGATATCATTATATTATATCATATCGTATCATACTATATTATATTATATATTGTGTTATGTTATCTTATGTTATATTAGACTTCATAATTGATGATATGATAGAAATGATTTGGATCTGTCCCCCAAAACATTTTGCTATACAAGTTTTATTTATTTTAAAATGATTTTGTGGTAACATGCAAAAAATCATTTAACAAGTAGGTAATCAATTCAATGCTGAATGCCTAAAATATTGAACTACAAGGAAATAGAATATTTTTTTAACAAAGTTCAGCATATTATCCTCATATATGAGATTAAAAAATAACAGTTTTAGGAACAATTGATATTAGTTGAACATTCTCAAAATGTACTCATTAATAAACCTATGTCAGTCTGGAGAGTTGTTGACAAGGGAATGGCACAGAGATATGTCTATAAACCTGTTATTTTTTTTTTCTACTTTATCAGTGTTGTGGATAAAGTTGTAAATGGCAAGCTTTTCAAATTTGTACATAGTACAAAGACATTGGTTGCATACTGCACAATGGAATTCATATAAAAATCCCAATAACCTAAAATGATAGGGTTAAGTTTATGAAAATAAAATTATGAAGTCAGAATTATGAACGAAATATAACAAAAAATATTGGGGAATCATTAATCCTAAATTTAAAATCTTAACAGAAATTTTCACATGAAAAATGTAACTTGAAAGAAGTGTTACTAAATGACAGTAAATTTTTTAAATGGAATTTCCTAGGATTGCAAATGGAAACTTAGTCAACAACTTGAAATTTATTGCTAAAAAGTTATTGGAAATTTAGGTGAAACTAATGGAAATATTATGTCCAGAAAGAAGAGATTCTAGTGATAATCTTCACTTACCTAACCAGAATGAAACTGTAATATTTTATTGAGTAACAGACAACATATATTAAGAATATTAATAAGTCAGGACATGTCTAGAAAAGAATGATTGCTATTGTCAGGGGAACAAAGTGCCTGCCAAATGAGGTACAACTAGAAGAATTGGGGAATTATAGCTTAGAGAAGATAAGAGCCTCATAGATAAAAACCATAGCACTACTTTTTTGTACTAGTAGTAGTTGCAGTAGTAGCAGCAGCAGCAACAAGGAACTAGATACAAAGTAGATGCAACCAAATTAGGAAAGGCTAAACAAATTATGAAAGAAAAGTAATGAACGGGTGTATATTGGGGTGGGACAAATAGAGAGAGACAAAGAGAAAGACACAGAGAGAGACAGAGAAAGAGAGATACTGAGAGAGAGACAGAGAGAGAGAAAGAGAGAGACAGAGACAGAGAGACAGAGAGAGAGACAGAGAGACAGAGAGAGACAGAGAGACAGAGAGACAGAGTGAGACAGAGACAAGGTTGATTGGTATGGCACTGAATCAGTGACTTAATTTACATAGAATTGTCATTTTTATTATATTGACAGCCTATACATGAGCAACGTCTATTTCTCCAATAGGTTAGATCTTTCTTTCTTGGTGGGAAAATGTGGTTTATAACCCTTTGGCCATAGTTCTAAATTGATCCATAGACTGTATGAATCAGTTCACATCTCCATCATTTTGTCTTATTTTTCCAAATCCTTTCCAAGATTTGTCATTTACCCTTTCTGTACTATTAGCCAATCTTGTAGGTATGAGGTGATATTTCAAAACTGTTTAAATTTGCATTCCTTGGGGAGGCAGAGCCAAGATGGCAGAGTAGAAACAGCACTTCCAAGGTGCTCTGCCCCACACCACTTCCAAACAATGTAAAAGGTGGACTCTGAACAACTTCTGGAGGCCCAGCACCCACAGAATGACACAGAGAAACTAACCTCCTGCTGAGGACAGCACAGCAGCCCTGCAGGGAGCAGCCAGTATAGCACAGCACAATGCTCTGGGAGCCCAGCCCAGGCCTGAATGAGCTGCAGTTTTAGCCCCAGAGTGGCCCAGCCATCATCAGGCTGGAGGGACTTCAGACCATTAGCAGCTGTGGAGATTCCAGAATCATCAGTACATATATGCCTAGGACAAAGTGTGAGGTTAGTGACCTATGGACTTTGGAACCAGTATTTAGGGAATGCATCATCTTCCTCCCCTGGGGGTGAAAAGCAGCTGAGGAAACGAGGCATAGAAGCCATTTTGCAGTGTCAGTGTCAGCTCCAGCTGCTGGTCTGCATACCGTAGGGAGATCCAGCAATCAGTCTGGGGGTTAATCACTCTTGCTTTAACCTACTTGGATTTGGATTGTGGTCTGGGGAGGGGTGTCTGGTGTGGGTATCCAACTTGCCAGAGTGGGTGGAGGCTTTATAGAGATAATCCAACCTCCAGAAGTTGTGAAGACCCCAACGTTCGGGATGTAAGCTCTCCTGTTTGGGGGAAGAGTTCTACTGTGGCAACAAGCCCCAAAATAAAATAATTAAGTGGCAACATGCATAGGCAAAGGAAACAAAATAAACAGAAAAATGCAACATTAGACTCCTATTTTGGGGGCACAGAGAATCAAAGCATGGAACAGGAGGAGGACTGTGAGGTCAGAACTACTGCACCAAAAGCCACAAATGAAAATAAAAACTGGCTACAGGCCATAGAGGACATTAAGAAGCAGATACGAGAAGTGGGGTAAAATTGGGAAGAGAAATGAGAAAGATACAAGAAAAGTATGAAATGTCAGTCAACAGCCTGACTGAGGAAAATAACACCTTAAAAAAGAGACTAACTCAAATAGTAAAAGAGGCTCAGAAAGGAAACAAGGAGAATAATGCCTTAAAAAGACAAATTTTCCAGATGGAAAAAGAATCTCTAAAGCTCCCTGAGGAGATTCATTCCTTCAGAATTAGACTGGAGCAAATGGAAGCTAGTGACTTTATGAGAAATCAAGATGCTGTTAAACAGATCCAAACAAATGAAAGAATAGAAGGCAATATGAAATATCTCATGGGAAAAACCACTGACCTGGAAAATAGATCAAGGAGAGATAATTTAAAAATTATTGCACTACCTGAAAGCCATGATCAAAGAAAGAAACTAGAAATCATCCTTCAAGAAATTCTCAAGGAAAATTGCCCTGATGTTTTAGACCCAGAGGGCAAAATAGAGGTTGAAAGAATCAACAGATTGCCTCCTAAAAAAGATCTCCAAAAGAAACCGCCTAGGAATGTTATAGCAAGGTTCCAGAATTCCCAGATCAAGGAGAAAATACTCCAACCAACCAGGAAGACACAATTTCAATGCTGTGGAAACACAATCAGAATAGCATAGGACCTGGCAGCTTCCACACTGAGGGATCGAAGGGCATGGAATATGATATTCCAGAGGCCAAAAGAGCTGGGATAAAAACCAAGAATCACTTACCCAGCAAAACTGAGTATCTTGTTTCAGGGGAAAATATGGTCATTCAGTGGAATAGAGGGCTGTCAAGCATTCTTGAGGAAAAAACCAGAGTTGAATAGACAATTTAACAATCAGACACAAGAAGCAAAAGATGCTTGAGAAGTTTATCAGGGAAAAGAAATCAAAAGGAACTTATCAAAGTTGAACTATTTACATTCCTACATGGAAAAACAATAATTGTGTCTGATGAAACCTTCCTCATTGTGAAAATAATTGAAGAAGGGTATATGGGCATATGAATACATATGGGAATGTGTGTATATATGTTTAGAGTTATACATGGATAGAGGGCACAGGTTGAATTTGGTGGGAAGAGATGAAACTTAAGGAGTGAAGTTACGAGGTGAGAGAGGAAAGTGGCAAGAGGAGATGGGGAGAGACAGGGTAGGGTAAACTATCTCATGTAGAAGAGGCAAGGGGAAATAATTGCAGGGGAGGGGAAGAACAGGAAGGCAAAAAGGCAAAACCTATTCTCATTGAATTTTGCTCAGGGAGAGAATCACATACATACTAAACGTGATATCTCACCCTGCAGGAGAGTAGGGGGAAGGGGATGAGAGGAGGTATGATGGAGGGGAGGGCATTCTGGGGGGAGGGGACATTGGAAGTACCCACTTTCGAAGAAGGACAGGATCAAAGTAGGGAATGGACCAGGTGGGGGGTGGGATGGGTGGGAGGGAAATATAAGCAGTCTTTTACAATATATATCCTATAGTAAGGTTTTGCATAGGTATACATGTACAACACATATTGAATTGCTTATCTTCCCAGAGGCTGTGGGTGACAAGGGAGGAAGGGAATGGAGCTGAAATTCAAAGCCTTAAAATTAAATGTTTCAAATGTATATAAATACTATTATTAATACTATTTTGCATGTAATTGGGAGATAAGATTTTCAGGCATTGGGGCACAGAGATTCACCTTGCCCTAATGGCAAAGTCGAAGGGGGTATGGGGGAAGATATGGGAGAGAGCAGATTGGATGAGGGGATATCTTGTGGGACTGCTATTCTGGGGTGGTGGGTAGGGAAAAATGGGGAAAAATTGTAACTCAAAATCTGGTGGAAATGAATGATGTAAATCAGAATTCAATAAAGCATTTGTTAAAATAAAATAAATTTGCATTTCTCCAATCAATAGTGTGTTAGAATACATTTTTACATGGCTATAGGTAGGTTTTATTACTTTATGTGAAAACTGATCACATATTTTGATCATTTATCAATTTTTGAATGGCACTTATTTTATAAGTTTGACTTGGTCTCTACATGTTTGAGAAATGAGGACTTTATCAGAGAAACTTGTATCATTTTTTTCATATTTACTATTGCTAACTGTATTTCCTTCCATCCTACACTGCATATATTCTATTTGCTATCTTCTTTTACCCTGTCCCTCCTCAAAAGTGTTTTGCTTCTGACTACTCCCTTCCCTAATCTGCCCTCGCTTCTGTTACCCCCTCCCCCATTGTCTTATTCCCTTCCCCTCATATTATCCTATAAGGTAAAATAGAGTTTTATACCCAGTTGAGTGTGTATGTTATTCCTTCTTTGAGCCAATTCTGATGGGAGTAAAGGTCACTCATTTCCTCCCACCTATACCCTCTTCTGTTCCATTGTAATAGTTTTCTCTTGCCTCCTTTACCTGATATAATTTACCCTATTCTACCTCTCCCTTTCTCTTTCTCACAGAAAGAGAATTTTAATTTTTTTAAAGATAACATTCCTTGATATATAAACAAAATTGGGCCCTCTATTTATATATACTCCTTCTACCTACCCTAATAATGAGAAAGGTCTTATCAGTTACCAAAATCAACTTTCCAGGTAGGAATGCAAACAGTTTAAATTTAAGTTCATAATGATTCCCTTTCGCATTTAAAATTTTATGATCCTATAGTCTTATATTTGAAAAACAAATTTTCTCCTTGGCTCAGATTTTTTTTCATCAAGAATGCTTGTAAATCATTTATCCCATTGAATACCCATTCTCTCCCTCCCCAATGAGGGATTAAACTTAGTTTTGATGGGTAGGTGAGCCTTGGTTTTAATCCTACCCTTTCAGAATATCATATTCCAAGCCTTCTGATCCTTTAATATAGAAGTGGCTAAATATTGGGTCATCCTACTGTGCTTGCAGGATATTTGAGTTTTTCTTTCTGGTTGCTTGCAATATTTTCTCCTTGACCTGGGAAATCTGAAGTTTGATTTTAATATTCCTGGCAAGTTTTATTTTTGGATCTCTTTCAGATTAATTCTTTCAATTTCTATTTGGCCCTCTAGTTCTAGTATATCAGGGAAGCTTTCCTTGATAATTTCTTGAAAGATGATGTCTAGACTCTTTTTTTTTTTGATCATGAAAATAAAATAATTTTTAAAGGCTCTCTCCTGGATCTATTTTCCAGGACAGTTTTTTTTTTTTCAAATAAGATATTTCACATTGTCTTCTATATTTTCTTTCTTTTCTTTTTTGTTTTATTGCTTCTTGGTTTCTCATAATGTCATTAGCTTCCAAATGCTCCATTGTAATTTTTAAGGAATTATTTTCTTCAGTGAGTTTTTGAAATTCCTTTCTAATCTGGCTTTTTTAAAGCAGTCTTTATTTTCTTCCTCTGAGTTTGTATGTTGATCTTCCTTGTCACTATACTAACTTTCAATAATCAGAGTTTTGTTTACTTTTTTTCTTTGTTCCCATTAATTGTTAATTTTTCCAGACTATCATTTGACTTTTAACTCTTTGTTATTGTAATATTCTTCTTCCAGAGTGGAGGGTGAACTGTCCCAAGCTTCAAGGGTTTTGTGCAGCTGTTTTCAGAGATACTTCTAGGCACTTATAAATTTTTAGTCCTTCCCAGGTGATATGATCTAAGGTGATCTGAATTTGGTACTCTCATCACCTTTGCTCTGGTTTGAGAGTGATGACAAGCACGCTTTTATGCCCTGGGACTGTGAGGAGAATCCCCCTTCATTGTGACCACAAGTTTTGTTATGCTAGTGCTTCTCCTCATCCAGGGACTGACACCCAGGACTTTAACTTTGATCCAAGCATGAGCAAAGCTCCAGAGTCCTACCCCGATGCTAGCAAAAGACTCCTTTAGTGTCCTTCTGACCAGTTGTTCTATGTCTTTATCATCTGTGAGCTGACAGCTTTGTAAGCAGCCATTGTCACTGACAATTCAGTTACTTCTAAGAACTATTCCACTCTTCCTGGGCCTGGGGCTCTGCTGCAATGGCCCATGATAAACTGTGCTCCACTCTCACAGAGTTGTGATAGACCATTCCTGCTTACTTGCTAAGTTGTCTTTAGCATCTATGGGTTGAGAGGTCTGAAAATCACCACTGCTTCCAGTGATTCTGTTCCCCTAGGTCTTACTCTGGCTTCACTGAGGTGAGGTTTGCTGGGCTCTGGTCTTTGCTGGCATGGCTTCCTCTGAATTGCATTCCTCTCTCACCCTGGTGCAACATATCTTTCCTGCTCTCCTACCAAATGGTCTTGGGCTGATATTTTGTTTGTTTTCTCTTCTTGTCAGTTCTGCTGCTCTAATAATAGTTTATGGTCATTGTTAAAAGTTCTTGCAGAGCTTAGGATCAGCCTTCTTGGTTCCACCCTCTGTAAAGCCAAACACCTGCAGCTCTCCAGAAGACTGCTGCTGTGAATAGCTTCAAGGTTCTGATCACATAGTATAGTGAACTCTCTATTTATTCAGCAATAAACTAAAGAAAAACATTCACAGGAACCAAAATAAAACATTTATAATGTTATAACATAGCAACTTATCGCCAATGTGGCCACATAGTTTTCACCCAAGCAGCCACGTAGTTTTAAACACAAGATGTCATTCATTAAGTCTATAACTCAATCATTGTTAAGGAGCAAGCCTTCTTAAGAGACACAAAGTAAAATAATTCAGTAAGTCCTTAAATCAATCATCCTTAAGGAGCAAGCCTCCCTAAAGGACACAAAGACAAAGGTCAAAGTTCTTTACCCCTAGGTCACATTTTTAAATCTCTCAGTCAAAAAGTCTTCTTTCTTCTTGATTGGAGATTAGTTTCCAACCATCCTTAAATCAATCATCTTTAAGAGGTACAAGGTACAGAGTACAAAGTTCTCCCACCCCTAGGGCACAGTAAATCATGATCTTCTCAGTCAGCATTAAGTACCCAAGGATAGGTTTTTCCATCTTGACTTGAGACTGGCTCTCAAATCCCAGGATTACTCTTCAAAGGTCCCAGCTTTTGTCTGAATTTACCTGTCACCTGGATACAAGGGTAGGTAGCTCTCAACTCCTCATCTGGTTCCCATTCCATATTGAAGCTCACATTGCCCACTCCACTTCAAATCCCTCACAGTTTATATTTATGGGAAGACAAAGCTTAACAGTGCTAAAATAACATTCATGCACATTGCTGGTACCATCATCTATTCACTTTCTTCCTGTGAAATCAACACAGACCCATAAATAAAGGCTGAGAACTAACACTAATTGTCAGTATAGTCCCAGGACCTCTGAAACTCTCCTCCAGGACTTCTGTAAAAAGAAAACAAGAAAGTCCTCTTTCAGGGCTTCTAGTAGGTCCCAGGGCTTCTGTACAAAGTATTACAAACACAAATCAACAAAGACAGGACAGACTGCTGGGATACCAAGTTTTCTTCTTCTCAACTCTGTCACAAGTGCTCCCTTCTCAATTCTGCCCTTTGCCAGCTTGTGCTCAGCTTTTTATCTGGACATTAGATCTTCCCTGTTCCACCCACCTCTTATGTCCTTCATGTTCCTGTTTTTGGCAAGTCCCTCCCACTGGGGGTTTTAGAAGTTCTGTTTTTTTTAACAAAGACTTGATATATTCATGAGGAAGGCTCAAAAGAAAAGTGAACTGAAACAAGAGGCTAAATAATTAAATAGCTGAAACAAGGTACCAAATACTTCTTTGCTTGCATTACACCCTCCTTCTTGATGGTCTTAGATATATACTAATATATCTAATGGAATCTTAATAAATCTGCCCCCGCCCCAATTTTCAAACTTCATTATAGGCCTGACCTTAGTGAATAGCAGGCCCACTGCACCTACCTAGCCCCTGCCCACCAATGTACTAACTTCTTTGTATATGCCTCACTGATCACTGGAACAACAGTTGTGTCTCTGAACACTTAGTTCCCACATAAACAGCAGGTGTGTACATATGATGGGACCCTAGCTACTGCCTCTACCTGGTGGCTGCACCCAGACCCATTCCCACAGAAACAGGTGTGTTATTGTATCCAATCACAAACACATCATCCATCTAGCCCAAAACAGGACCACAATAGCTAGCCAGCTGGAGGGCAGAATGACCAGAATGTTTAACCAGCCAACCATAGATGCGACCCTTCCTCCATTATCTAATCTCTTAACAAACTGATCCTCCATTACCTAATTCCTTAACAAACTCCTCCTGTCTTTTTCTATGTACATTTCTGTTGTGCAACTGCATTTTTACCCTATAAAAATTCATCTTGCCTCCTCTAAAGCTGCTGGTTCCTCTTGGAGGATAGCCGACTTCATGAGAGGCATCAATCTCAATAAATGCCTATACTTGGATTAGGGGTGGTCTGACTCTGAATTCTTTGAGACAGTTCCACCACAATACATCATGAAACTGCAACCGTTCTTTGGGTCTCAAAGTCCCCACCTCAACAGTTTTTGGTGTCCCTGGGTTTAAATCACAACACAATTTTAAGGAAAGCTCCTTTTCTTATGATTTCTAGTGTTTGTGATAAGGAATGATTTTTGTATTTTGTCAAAATATTTTTTTCTATAGCTATTAGAATAGCCATAGTCATTGTGTTGTTTTTCTTAATGATATGGCCATTTGTAATGATGGGTTTTCATTAACTGAACCAGCTCTGCATTCCTACTATAAATTCTATGTAGACTTACTGTATAATCTTTGCAGTATATTGTTGTAATATTCTCAGTGGTATTTTATTTTTTTTAAAATGCTTAAACAAATATTAGGGTAATTTGGCTATTGTTATTGTTGTTTTTGTCTCTGTTTTTGCTCGTCAAGGTTTAGGTATCAGCACAATATTTTATAAAGGAAATTTGACACTACTTTTATTGCCTATTTTTTCTTTTTTTTTTGACTTTTAAAATTTTTTTCTTCTTTTAAATTTTATTAGCATTTCTTTCTTAAAATTAACTTTTAGTTTTCTACGTTCATTTTCACAAGATTTTCAGTTACAATTTTTCTTCCCATCTTTCCCTTACCTGCCACCCCAATATAGTGAGCCTGCTGAATTCCCCTTCCCTCAATATGTTCTCTTATATATCCTCCCCCAAACCCCCTTTAATTTTCTAGTAAGGCAAGATGGATTTCTATCCCCAGTGCTCGTATATCTTATTTGCCAGTTGCATGTAAAAAACAAAAAAACAAAAACAAAAAAAAAAAACAAAAAAAAATTAAAAGGGGGCGGCTAGCTGGTGCAGTAAGTAGAGCACCAGCCCTGGAGTCAGAAGGACCTGAGTTCGGATCCGGCCTCAGACACTTAACACACACATAAATAACAAAAACCTAGCCGTGTGACCTTGGGCAAGTTACTTAACCCCAATTGCCCTCCAAAAAAAAAAAAATAAAAAGCAAAAATACAAAAAAACAAACTTTTTTTAACATTTGTTTTTTAAACTTTGATTTCCAAATTCTTTCCCTTCTTCCTTCCTCACCAACACCCACTGAAAGGATAAGCAATTTCATATAGGTTGTACATGTATAGTTACACAAAATAATTCCAAAGTAGTTATTGTGAAAGACTAACTTTATTTCCCTTCATCCTATCCTACCTCCATTTGTTATATTTTCTGCTTTGACCCTGTCCCTTTTCAAAAGTATGTACTTCTAAATACCCTGTCCCCTTATCTGCCCTAACTTCTATAATCACCCCTCTTATCCCATTTCCCCCTACTTTCCTCTTTGGTAAGATACCCACTTGAGTGTATATGTTATTCCCTCCTTAAGTCAAATTCAATGAGAGTAAGGTTGTCCCACTCCCTTTCACCTTCCTGTTCTTCCCCTCCATTGTAACATTTTTCTCTTGCCTGTTTTATATGATAATTTCCCTATTCTATATCTCCTTTTCTCCTTCTCTCATTATATTCCCCTCTCACCTCTTAATTTTATTTTTAGATATCATCCCTACCTATTCAACCAATCCTAAGTTCTATGTCTATGTATATATGTACGCAAATATATAGAGACTCATATATGTATTTATACACACATTCACCCTCTTATACATATATATGTATAGGTATATATCTATATATAGATATATAGATATAGATGTATAGATATAGATAGATAGATAGATAGATAGATAGATAGATAGATAGATACATACATACATACATACATACATACATATATATTCCCTTCAACTATCCGCATACTGAGAATAGTCTCATGAGTTACAATTATCATTTTTTTCATGTAGAAATATAAATAGTTCAACTTTAATATGTTCCTTATGATTTCTTTTTCCTGTTTACCTTCTCGTGCTTCTTTTATTGAAAGTCAAATTTTCTGTTCAGCTCTGCAATTTTCCTCAAGAATACTTGAAAATGCTCTAATTCATTGAATGATAATATTTTCCCCTGAAGCATTGTACTCAATTTTACTGGGTAGATGATTCTTGGTTTTAATCTTATCTCCTTTAACCTCAAGATCATATTCCAAGCACTTAGATCTCTTAATGTAGAAGCTGATAGATCTTGTGTTATCCTGACAGTGTTTCCACAATACTCAAATTGTTTCTTCCTGACAGCTTACAATATTGTTTCCTTGACCTGGGTACTATGGAATCAGGCTATGATATTCTGAGGAATTTTCTTTTTGGTATCTTTTTCAAGGGGTGATTAGTTAATTATTTAAATTTATTTTGCCCTCTGGTTCTAGAATATCAAGGCCATTTTCCTTGGAAATTACTTGAAAGATGATTTCTAGGCTTTTTTTTTGGTGATGGCTTTCAGGTAGTCCAATAATTTTCAAATTATCTTTTCCGAATCTATTTTCTAGGTCAGTTATTTTTCCAATGAGATATTTCCCATTTCCTTCTATTTTTTCATGTTTAGATATGTTTTATAGTATCTTGATTTCTCATAAGGTCAATAACTTAAATTTGCTCTAATCAAATTTTGAAGGAATTATTTTCTTCAGGGACTTTTTGAAATTTCCTTTCCATCTGGACAATTCAGCTTTTGAGGGCATTCTTCTCCTCACTGAGTCTTTTGGACTCTTTTGCCATTTGAGTTAATCTATTTTGTTTTAATTTTTTTAATTTAATTTTATTTTTAATTTTTAAATTTTTTTTTTGCTTTTTTTGGAGGGCAATTGCAGGTAAGTGACTTACCCAACATTACACAGATAGTTTTATTCATTCATTCATTCACTCATTCATTCATTTATTTAGGGTGTGTGTGTGTGTGTGTGTGTGTGTGTGTGTGTGTTATTTGTCTAAGGCTGGATCAGAACCCCGCGTCCTCCTGACTCCAGGGCCAGAACTCTATTCACTGTGCCACCTAGTTGCCCCGAGTTAATCTATTTTTAAGGTGTTATTTTCTTCAGTATTTTTTGGGTCTTCTTTAGCAAGCTGTTGATTCATTTTTCATGATTTTCTTGCATGATTCACATTTATTTCCTAATTTTTCCTCCACTTCTCTTACTTAATTTTCAAAATCCTTCTTGAGCTTCTCCATTGTCTGTAACCAATTCATATTTTTCTAGGAAGCTATTGATGCAAAAGTTTTGCTTTTGTTGACTTCTTCTGGTTCCACGTTTTGATTTGTTTTGTCCCCAAAAAAGGATTCTATGGTCTGATTGTGCTTCCTCTGCTTGTTCATCTTGCCAACCAATTACTTGATTTTTGAGATCTTTGCAATTGTAAAACACTGCCTCCAGAATGGAGAGGGCTATGTCCCAAATTGCTTCAGTTTTTGCAAAGGTTGTCAGAGCTATGAGGAAGAAGCCCTCTCTATAGACACCCCAAGCTCTGACACACTGGCCACACACCCCAAAACCATCACTCAAGGCTGTGATCCAGATCCAGGCAGGTCAAAGCAAGGGAATTTACCCTCTGAATGGTCTCTTGGTCCTTCTATGATATGCAGGCCAGGAGCTCTAGAACCAGCAGAAACTGCAGTCGCCATACCTCCGCCACTTCTCACTCCAGTGGCAGAGGTTGGACCATGCTCTTCTTTCACCCGGTTCCAACAAAGTACCCCACTGATCATTTACTTTTTCTTTGGAATTTATGGCTTGAGAAGTATGGAAACTGCCATAGCTGCTGGTAATTCCCTCTCCTGGGAAGTCTTCTCTGGACATTCTGGGCCACTGGTTGGGGCTGCCCTGGGGCTGGAACTGGGTGGCTCACGTGGAACTGCACTTGGCTCCCAAAAGGATTTGATAGACACTTCCTGTCCACCTGCCAGGCTGCTTTCAGCAGGAGATTTGTTTCTCTCTGTGACATTGTGGGTCCAGTAGGTCTAAAATTTTTGAGTCACGTTTTAGAGGTATTTTAGGTGGTTGGAGTGGGAGCTCAGAAAATTTCCTGTTTATACTCTGCCATCTTGGCTTCTCCCCCCTCTCCCATTTTTCCCAAATAGTTTATATAATATTGGAATTAGTTTTTCTTTAAATGTTGGGTAGAATTCATTTCTAAATAGTTTTGTTTCTTGGGATGTTTTCTTAGAGAATTCATTTATAAATTGCTTAGTTTCTTTTTCTCTAAGACAGGATTATTATGATATTCAATTTCCTCTTCTGTGAACCTGAGAAATTTATAGTTTTGTAAATTTTCATCCTTTTCACTTAGATTGTCAGGTTTTCTAGGCTTTTTTGTTCCATTATGGTATTCAGGTAGTCCAATAATTCTCAAATTGCCTCTCCTGAATCTATTTTCCATGTGAGTTGTTTTTCCAAGGGTATATTTCACATTTGCTTCTATTTTTGATTATTTTATTTTTTTCTTCGTTTCTTATAGTCTTAAGGAGTCATTAGCTTCCATATGCCCAATTACCGTTATTTAAGATATCATTTTCTGCAGTGAGCTTTTGTCCCTTTTTTTTCATCTTATCAATTCTACTTTTTTAACAAGTTGTTTTATTAAGTGAATTTGTTTCCATTTTCCATTTGTCCAAATATATTGTTTAAAGAGGTTTTCTTAGTGAATGTTTGTTTTTATTTTTTTCCCATTTTGCTAATTCTGCTTTTTAAGGATTTCTTTTCTTCAGTAGTTTTTGTACTTCTTTTAATATTTAACCAATTCTGCTTTTGCAGATGCTATTCTCATCCATGTTTTTGTCCTTCTTTTACCAAGTTGTTGACTCTTTTCAAAGTTTTCTTTTTTTTTTCTTTTTTGCTTTTTGGAGGGCAATTGGGGTTAAGTAACTTGCCCAAGGTCATACGGCTAGGTTTTTGTTTGTTTGCATTAAGTGTCTGAGGCCGGATCCGAACTAAGGTCCTTCTGACTCCAGGGCCGATGCTCTACTCACTGCGCCACCTAGCCGCCCCAGTTTTCTTGCACCACTCTCATTTTTGTTACCAATTTTCCCTCTACTTCTCTCATTTATTTTTTGCTTTTTGGGGGGCAATTGGGGTTTAGTAATTTGCTTGAGGTCACATAGCTAGTTTTTTGTGTTGTTTCTAAGGCTGGATTGGAACTTAGGTCCTCTTGACTGCAGGGCTGTTGCTCTATTCACTATGCCACCTAGCCGCCCCCCCCGCCTTCTTCTGTTTTTTTAAGATGCTTTTTGCCCTATTTTCATTACTGCTTTTTGGACTTCTTTCTTTTTCTTTCTTTTTTTTAATTAAACAAATGCATTATTAACTTCTGGTTTACATCATTCATTTTCACCAGATTATGAGTTACATTTTTCCCCCATTTTTCCCTACCCACCACCCCAGAATAGCAGTTCCACTAGATATCCCCTCATCCAATCTGCTCTCTCCCATATCTTCTCCCATACTCCCTTCAACTTTGCCATTAGGGCAAGGTGAATCTCTGGGCCCCAATGCCTGGACATCTTATGAAACATTTAATTTTAAACTTCGGTTTTCAGATCCATTCCCTTCCTCCCTTGTCATCCACTCCCTCTTATAAGATAAGCAATTCAATATGTGTTGTACATGTATAGCTATGCAAAACATTACCATAGTAGATATATTGTAAAAGACTGCTTATATTTCCCTCCCACCTGTCTCACCTCCCACCTGGTCCATTCCCTACTTTGATCCTGTCCCTCTTTGATAGTGGGTACTTCAAACCTCCCCTCCCCCCAGAATGCCCTCCCCTCCATTATCCCCCTTCTCATCCTCCTTTCCCCTACTCAGGAGAGTGAGTGAGGGTAAGATATTCCATTTAGTATGTATGTGATTCCCTGAGCCAACTTCAATGAGAATATGGTTTTGCCTTTTTGCCTTCCTGTTCTTCCCCTCCCCTACAATAACTTCCTCTTGCCTCTTCTACATGAGATAGTTTACCCTACCCCGTCTCTCTCCATTTCCTCTTGCCACTTTCCTCTCTCACCTCTTGACTTCACCCATTAAGAATCATCCCTTCCTTGGGGCAGCTAGGTGGCACAGCAAACAGAGTGCCGGGCCTGGAGCCAGAAGGACCTGAGCTCGGATCCGGCCCCAGACACCCAACACACAAACAAAAACCCAGCCGCGTGACCCTGAGCAATTCACCCAACCCCAATTGCCCTCCAAAAAAAAAAAAAAAGAATCATCCCTTCCCATCAAATTCAACCTGTGCCCTGCATCCAGGTATACCTGTGAACATATGCCATGTACCCTTCTCTAATTATTTTCATAATGAGAAAGGTTTCATCAAACACAGTTATTGTTTTTCCATGTAGGAATGTAAATAGTCCAACTTTGATAAGTTCCTTTTGATTTATTTTCCTTGATTACCTTTTCAAGCATCTCTTGCTTCTTGTGTCTGAATATCAAATTTTCTATACAACTCTGGTTTTTTCCTCAAAAATGCTTGAAAGTCCTCTATTCCACTGAATGACCATATTTCCCCCTGAAACAAGATACCCAGTTTTGCTGGATAGGTGAGCCTTGGCTTCAATCCCAGGTCTTTTGCCCTCGGGAATATAATATTCCATGCCCTTCTATCCCTCAGTGTAGAAGCTGCCAGGTCCTGGGCTATTCTGATTGTGTTTCCACAATATTGAAATTGTTTCTTCCTGGCTGCTTGTAGTATTTTCTCCTTGATCTGGGGATTCTGGAACCTGGCTATAATATTCCTGGGAGTTTTCTTTTTGGGATCTTTTTCAGGAGTTGATGGGTGGATTTTTTCAAACTCTATTTTGCCCTCTGGATCTAAAATATCAGGACAGTTTTCCTTGAGGATTTCTTTAAGGATGATTTCCAGGTTCTTTCTTTGATCATGGCTTTCAGGTAGTCCAATAATTTTTAAATTATCTCTCCTGGACCTATTTTCCAGGTCAATGGTTTTTCCCATGAGATATTTCACATTGCCTTCTATTCTTTCATTTGTTTGGATCTGTTTAATAGTATCTTGATTTCTCATAAAGTCACTAGCTTCCATTTACTCCAGTCTAACTCTGAAGGAATGAATCTCCTCAGTGAGCTTTTGAGATTATTTTTCCATCTGGCAAATTCGGCTTTTTAAGGCATTCTTCTTCTCATTGCCTTTCTGAGCCTCTTTTGCCATTTGAGTTAGTCTACTTTTAAGGTGTTATTTTCCTCAGTCAGTCTGTTGACTGTCATTTCATACTTTTCTTGCATCTTTCTCATTTCTCTTCCCAAAATTTTCCGCACTTCTCTTATCTGCTTCTTAAGGTCCTCTATGCCCTGTAGCCACCTTGTATATTCATTTGGGGCTTTTGGTGCAGGAGTTCTGACCTCACAGTACTCCTGCATGCTTTGAGCCTCTTTGCCCCTAAAATAGGAGTCCAATGTTGAACTTTTCTGTTTATTTTGTTTCATTTGCCTAGGCATGTTGCCACTTAATTATTGATTTTTGGGCTTGTTACCACAGTAGGACTCTGCCACCACACAGGGGAGCTGCCGCCCAAACGTGGGTTCTTCACAACTTATGCCAGTTGGTTGGCCTCTGTAAAGCCTCCACCGACTCTGGCAAATTGGATACCCACCCCAAACTTGCCCCCCCAGACCACAATCCAGATCCAGGCAGTTTAAAGCAAGAGCGATTAATCCCCAGACTGATTGCTGGATCTCCCTACAGTTCGCAGACCTGGAGCTAGAGCCACTACTGACGATGCAAAATGGCTTCTGTGCAGCTGTTTCTTCATTAGCTTTTCGCCACCAGGGGAGGAAGCCACAAGTTCCCCAATACTGGTCCCAAAGTCCATAGGGCATTAACCTCTCGCTTTGTCCTAGGCATATATGTGCTGATAATTCTGGAATCGCCACAATTGCTGGTGTTCTGGGGTCCCTCCAGCCGGCTGAAGGCCTGGCCGCTCTCGGCTAAAACCTCGGACCTGGGCTCGGCTCTGCACCCTGGGCTGTTGGTTCCCAGTGCGCTGTGCTGCCTGCTCTCAGAGTGCTGTGCTGGCAGCTCCTTGCAGGGATGCTGGGCTGTCCTCAGCAGGAGGTTAGCTTTTCTGTGCCGTTCTGTTGGTGCTGGGGCTCCAGAAGTTGTTTGGAGTCCCCTTTCACATTATTTGAAATTTGTGTGGGGCAGAGCACATTGGAAATGCTGTTTCTACTCCATCATCTTGGCTCCTGGACTTACTTCTAATTAGCAATTTTTTTCTTTGAAGCTTTACTTGTAGGAGTTTTGACTTTGTTGTTGCCTTCTTCTTAATCTGTGACTTTCGCTTGCCTGTCACCATAGTAATTTTTATGGTCGAGTTCTTTTTTTGTTGTTTACTCATTTCCCCAGGCTGTTTCTTGATTTGGAGCTTTATGTTAGTTTTGGGCTCTGCTCCCTTGTTAGAGGCGGAACTGTCTCAATTTTGTGGCTTATTTTATTACTCTTCTTAGATCTAGTTCTCGATGGGTTTATAAGTTTTCAGTGTTTCCAAGGTGTTATGATGTAAGGAGAGCTGTGATCACCACTCTTGGCCTGTCCTCTGGTATTTACCCAGGAAGATACTTTGTTCTCCCAACCACAAGCATTCTTCTCTGCTTAAGATCTGTGACTAGGGATGCCCCAGTCTAGTAGTCATAGTTCACCCTTTCACCATAGGTCTGTGAACAGGAAATAAATATGCACAATGTAAAACAGGATCCTGATCTTAGAGCCAACAAAGGGTTCTCTGTCATTTCTTTCTTTTTAGTTTTTTTTTTTTCACTCATTTTGGTTGTAATCTCTTGAAGCTGCTGATGCCATCGATGTTGCTACCTCCAAGGCCTGCTCTTGGTTGCAGGGGCACAGTCTTCACTTATCTTTGGAGCTGGTCACCATCTTGGTGTGAGAGACTTTCCCTGCCAATTTAATATGTTGTCTCAGGCTAGAAAATTGTTTCAACTCACACTTTTGTTGGTTCTGCTACTCCAGAGTTATATCTGAGGAATTATTTCAAAGTACTTTAGAGGGCAATTTTAAAGAGTTCAGGTGATTTCCTAACACAAGTACATCATTACAAAGTGCTTAAGGTATATCTACAAAAGTTATCTGTGTTGCAGAAATAAAGTGGGAAATTTAAAAAAACACAGAGTGATATGAAGTGATTTAAAGTAAAGCAAGAAGAAATAAGAAACGATACATTATGACTTTATGGAGAAGAAGCAAAAAATAAAAATAATTATTTAAAAGGTAGTGATCTATTTATTCTCAAAAAATGTATGATGACATGCATCCTTATTTGGAGGAGTAGTTTTGAATGGATAATACTATACATATTAGTACATTTATTTGATCCCCTTCCCTTAGTTTTTTTACTTTTAGGTCTGAAGATTAATTCTTTTTAGAGGTGGGAAAGAATACATTTAAGAATGAAAATGATTCAAGGGGTGGAGACAAGATGGTTAAGTAAAAGCAGGAATTGCATGAGCTCTCCCCCAAATCCCTCCAAATACCTATGAAAATGAATCTAAATGAATTTTAGAGTAGCAGAGATGACAAAATGACAGAGTGAAACAAATTTCCAATACAAGACAACCTGGAAGGTCAAAAGGATATGTCTGTTGCACTAGACAGAGATAGGATCATTGACCAGTACAAATCATGCCAGCATAGACTCAGCCCCAGCAAACCTGGAGCCTATTTTATGGTCCTAAATTACTGGCAGCTGTGGTAGTTTCCAGACTTCTAAATCCACAAATGTCAAAGGCAGAAAAGAATATGTGTGGTCAATTACAGAGCAGATCATCACAGGACAGAAGAGAAATAAACACCTCTCCTTTGATCTTACCACCTTGAAATAATTGAAAATTTATTGGTTCCCAGAAGCATCTCTGAAAACAGCCACACACAAAAACCCTGAAGCCTCAGACAATACAACCTCCAAACTGGAAGTAGATCCTACCTTTAAAAAGAGCCAAAAAGTCAAGAAATTTAGTAGAAAATGAGCATACAGTGGGGGAGAAATATCTTACTTTAGTGAGAAAAAAGATCAAAGAATGAAAGCTAAAGACAAAAAAGTCAAAGCTCCTATATCCAAAGCCTCCAAGAAAAATTTGATTTGGTGGCAGGTCATGGAAGATTGCAAAAGAGGATTTTGAAAATCAAGTAAGAGAAATAAGAGTGATATGAGAAAATCTTGAAAATCAATTTAACAGTTTTCTAAAAGAGACCCTCAAAGTACTGAAGAAAATAATGCCTTAAAAAGTAGACCAACTGAAATGGCAAAGGAGGCCCAAAAAGCCAATGAGAAGAGAAACACATTAAAAATCATAATTGTCCAAATGGAAAAGGATGGCCAAAAGCCCACTGAAGGAAATAACTCCTAAAAAATTAGAGTGGAGGTGGCACAGCCAAGATGGCAGAGTAGAAACAGCACTTCCATGGTGCTCCAGCGCACAACACTTCAAAATTATTTAAAAGGGGGACTATAAATGACCTCTGGCGCTCCAGAACCCGCAAAATGACACAGAGAAGCTAACCTCCCACTGAGGACAGCCTTGCAGCATAGAAGGGAGTGGACAGCGCAGTGGTTTGGGAGCCGACAGCACAGTGCTCAAGGAGGACTCAGCCCAGGACCATGTGAGTCTGAGGTTTTAGGCCCAGGGCAGCCAGAACAGCAGTGGGCTGCAAGGGTCCCAGAACACCAGCAGCTGTGGCTTTTCCAGAATTTCCAACACAAAGTGAGAGGATAGCGTGCTATGGACTTTGAGAACAGTATTTGGCAGCATGTCAGCTTCTTCCCCTGGGGGCTAGAAGTGGCTGATGAGCCACAACACAGCTGCCATTTTGCAGCTTCATTTGCAGCTTCAGCTCCTGGCCTTCATACTGTATGGGAATCCGGTGATCAGCCTGTGGAGTAATCTCACTTGCTTTAACTTCCCTGAATATGGATTGCTGTCTGGGGTGGAGGTTTGGGGTGCATGTCAAGCTTGCCAGAGTGAGTGGGGGCTTCAGGGAGGGCACACAACTAATACCTCTGGCAGTTGAGAAGAACCCAACGTTTGGAATGTAAGCTCCCCTGACTGGTAGCAGAGTCATACTGTGGTAATAAGCCCCAAAGTAAAGTGATTAAGTGGCAACATACAAAATAAACAGAAATATTAAATATTAGACTCCTATTTTGCGGGCAAAGAGGACCAAAGCATGGAACAGGAGGAAGACTGTGAGGTCAGAACTCCTGCAACAAAATCCCTAAATGAAAACATAAGTGGGTTACAGGACATAGAGGACCTTAAAAATGATTTTAAAAACCAAATAAGAGAAGTGGAGGAACATTTGGGAAGAGAACTGAGAAGGATGCAGGAAAAGTATGAAATGGGTGTCAACAGCCTGACTGAGGAAAATAACATCTTAAAAAATAGACCAACTCAAGTGGCAAAAGAGGCTCAAAAAGGCAAGGAGGAGAAGAATGCCTTAAAAAGCCGAATTTGCCAGATGGAAAAAGAATGTCAAAAGCTCACTGAGGAGATTCATTCCTTTAGAATTAGACTGGAGGAAATGGAAGCTAGTGACTTTATGAGAAATCAAGATGCTGTTAAACAGATCCAAGCAATTGAAGAATAGAAGGCAAAGTGAAATATCTCATGGGAAAATCCACTGACCTGAAAATAGATCCAGGAGAGATAATTTAAAAATTATTGCCCTAACCAAAAGCCATGATCAAAGAAAGAACCTAGAAATCATCCTTCAAGAAATTCTCAAGGAAAATTGCCCTGATGTTTTAGACCCAGAAGGTGAAATAGAGGTCGAAAGAATCCAAGGATCACCTCCTGAAAAAAATCCCAAAAAGAAAACTCCCAGGAATATTATAGCCAGGTTTCAGAATTCAGAGTTCAAGGAGAAAATACTACAAGCAGCCAAGAAGAAACAATTTCAATATTGTGGAAACATAATCAGAATAGCACAAGTCCTGGCAGTTTCTATACTGAGTGTTCGAAGGGTGTGGAATAAGATATTCTGAGGGGCAAAGGACCTGGGGTTAAAACTAAGAATCACCTACCCAGCAAAACTGAGTCTCTTGTTTCAGGGGAAAATATGGTCATTCAGTGGAATAGAGGACTTTCAAGCATTCTTGAGGGAGAAACCAGAGTTGAATAGAAAATTTGACATCCAGATAAAAGAAGCAAGAGAAGCTTGAGAAGGTAAAAAGGGAAAAGAAATCAAAATGAACTTATCAAATTTAAAGTATTTACACTCCTACATGGAAAAAACAATAACTTTGACTGATGAAACCTTTCTCAGTATGAAAATAATTGAAGAAGGGTATATGGGCATATGAATACATATGTGAATGTGTGTATTTATATTTACAGGTATACATGGATAGAGGACATGGGTAGAATTTGGTGGGAAGGGATGATACTTAAGGGGTGGAGTTAAGAGGTGAGAGAGGAATGTGGCAGGAGGAGATGGGGAGAGACATGGTGGGGTAAACTATTTCATGTATAAGAGGCAAGAGCAAGTAATTGCAGGGGAGGGGAAGAATAGGAATGCAAAAAGGCATAAACATATTCTCTTTGAATTTGGCTTAGTGAGAGAATAACATACATACTAAATGTGATATCTCACCCTGCAGGAGAGTATGGGGAAGAGGGATGATAGGGGTATGATGGAGGGGAGGGCATGCTAGGGGGAGGGGAGTTTGGAGGCACCCCCTTTTGAAGACGGCCAGGATAAAAGTAGGGAATGGACCAGGTTGTGGGTGGGATGGGTAAGAGGGAAATATAGCCAGTCTTTTGTAAAATATATCTACTATGGTAATGTTTTGCGTATCTGTACATGTAAAACATATACTGAATTGCTTATCTTCCCAGCAGGAGTGGGTGACAAGGGATGAAGGGTATGGATCTGGAATTCAAAGTTTTAAAATTAAATGTTTCAAATATATTTATAGGAGTGGAACAAATAGAACCTAATGACTTCATTCAAAATCAAGAAATTGTAAAACACAATCAAATGATTGAAAAAATATAAGATAATGTGAAATAACTCATTGGAAAAACAACTGCTCTGGAAAACACATCTATGCTTGAAAATTTAAAAAATTATTTGGCTACCTGAAAGCCATGATCAACAAAAGAGCCCAAAAAATCATTTTAAGCAATTATCAAGGAAAACTGCCCTGATATTCTAGAACTAGAGGGCAAAATTGAAATTAAAATATTCTTGAAAGAGATTCCAAAAGTTAAACTCCCAGACATATTATACCAAACTCCAGAGTTGCCACATCAAGTAAAAAATAGTGTAAGCAGCCAGAAGGAAACAATTTGAATATTCTGTAAACACAATCAGGATAACACAAAATCTAACAGCTTCTACATTAAGGGATCAGGGGCTTTGGGTTATGATATTCTGGAGGTCAATAGAGCTCAGAATAAAAGCAAGAATCACCTATCGAGCAAAACTGAGTATACTCCTTCAGGGGCAAAAATGGATATTCAATGAAATAAAGGTCTTTCCAGCATTCTTTTTTGCTTTTTGGAGGGCAATTGGGGTTAAGTAACTTGCCCAAGGTCACATGGCTAGGTTTTTGTTTGTGTGTGCGTTAAGTGTCTGAGGCTGGATCCGAACTCAGGTCCTTCTGACTCCAGGGCCAGCACTCTACTCACTGTGTCACTTAGCCACCCCATTTCCAGCATTCTTAATGAAAAGACCAAAACTGAATAGAAATTTTGACTTTCAAACACAAGAAACAAGGGAAACTTGAAAAGGTAAGCAGGAAAGAGAATTCATAAGGAATTTATCAAATTTTAACTGTCTGCATACCTATATGGAAATAAGCTATTTGTAATGTATGAGACCTTTCTCAGTGTTATGGTATTTGGAGGGAATATGGGTTGAGAGAGTAATCTACAAGGAGACCAAAAAAGGAAGAGATGTTATGTTGTAAATTATCTCACATAAAAGAGATGTGAAAAAGTTTTTTACAGTGGAGGACAAGAGGAGGGAGGTGAGAGGCAATAAGTGAACCTTACTCTCTTCAGATTTGGCTTAAGGGGAGAATAGCATACACATTCTATTGGGTATGGAAATCTATCTTAAACTTCAGGAAAATAGGAGGAAAGGTATAAGAGAGAGGGGGATTACATCAGGGAGGGAAGATTGGGCTAGGTAATAATTAGAAGCAAATACTTTTGTGGAGTGACAGGGTCAAATGAGAGAATAGAATAAATGGGGCATGTGGGATAGAATGGAGGGAAATTTAGTCTTTCACAACATGACTATTTTGGAAGTGTTTGCATGACTATAAATGTGTAACCTATATCAAATTCTTGCTTTATTGATGAGGGTGGGTGATGAGCGAGGAAGGGAGAGAATTCAGAACTCAATAATATAAAAAACAAATGCTAAATTTGTTTTGCATACAACTGGGAAATAAAATATATAGGTAATGGAAATCTATATTGCCCTATAGGAAAATAGAAGGGTATGGAACAAGAGGGACAGAGGTGATAGAATGGGGGGCATGTTGGTGGAATGGGTAATCAAAATGCATGCCATCCTGGAGTGGGGAAAGGGGAGAGATGAGGAGAAAATTTGGAAATCAAAATCTTGTGGAATTGAATGTTGAAAACTAAAAGTAAATTAATTAATAATTTAAAAAAACAATAAAAATTATAAACAAATCTTATTTTTATAAAGGAAAAAAGAAAACTTGAGGGTTTTTTGATAGTTCTTTTTAATGTATTAGGAAATATTTTATGCAGAATGGGGGTTAAGTTCTGTTTGTTTACAAAATACTAAATTATGAGAAATGTGTGGAAATATGAGAGAAAATTATTTTAGATCCATGAAATAATGTTCCAAAAGTGGGATATGTTCCATATGTTCCAAAGTGGGATGATGTGCTTTAAGAATGAGCCAATCAGGGCAGCTAAGTGGCAAAGTGAATAGAGTGCAGGCCCTGGAGTCAGAAGGACCTGAGTTCGGAGCTGGCCTCAGACACTTAATCCACACAAACAAAAACCTAGCCGTGTAACCTTGGGCAAATTACTTAACCCCAATTGCCCTAAAGGGGCCGCTAGGTGGCGCAGTGAGTAAGAGTGCCGGCCTCGGAGTTGGGATGAACCGAGATCAAATCCAGCCTCAGAAAATGAGCACCCACACATAAATAATGACTAGCCGTGTAACCTTGAGCAAGTTACTTAACCCCAATTGCTTTAAAAAAAAAAAAAAAAGAATGAGCCAATCTGGGGCGGGTAGGTGGCGCAGTGAGTAGAGCATTGGCCCTGGAGTCAGAAGGACCTGAGTTCAGATCCAGCCTCAGACACTTAATGCACACACAAACAAAAACCCAGCCGTGTGACCTTGGGCAAGTTACTTAACCCCAACTGCCCTCCAAAAAGCAAAAAAAAAAAAAAAAAGAATGAGCCAATTTCCTTTACCTGAAGGTCTTACAAGGTCTTAGTCTAAATATCCTTTTATTACATATGGTGAGATGTTTCCTTATAAGGTGTGGTTTAAGCCAGGTGCCTTCTTGCATTTGTTGCAACTCTGAAATACCATTATTTTATTTTTCTTTAGAACTTACCTCCTTTTCTTAATATAAATTTAAAGAAAATGACAACTATGTCAAAGAAATAATAAAATATAAATTCATCTCTCCTTTGTTGTCCCCTTCTTGAATGAAATAATTCTCTCTGCATTGGTTTCTCCTAACCAAACACCTCACTCACAAGTGGAACTATACAGAACAGATGGCAAAACCTTTGTGCACTAGACTTTCTATCCTAAAAAAAAGAGACTTTATTTGGAAATTACCACTTGGGAACATAAAATGTTCTCATGGGGAAAACAGATTTTGTACTTTAAAGGCATTCCATAAAATAAAGAGCAGATGTCTAAATGACTTCTTAATTAACACAAAACAAACATTTACCTACACCATGGGGAAGAAACACTGCAATTAAGATGAGCCCTTTAAAACAGACCGTGACATGTTTTATTCAAGGCACCACCAAGCATTTTATCTTTTCAGAGTTTCACTGTACTGGGGGAAAAAAGAATAATGACTGGGTTTGTTCTACATCCATTCATTTGAAACTCTTATGAAAATAATGGTGGGTAGCTGCCAAATTGATTAAATGTTGCCTTTATGCAAAACATATGAATGTTGAGCATTTTATTAACACTGGGCTACAAATAGGTATTATTATCATCTAATTAAACAAATCTGCAGCTCCTCTAGCACTGAATTCATTCATTGCCTGAGGGCCCTCATAATGAAAGATGAAGAAGATTGCTTTATCTCAGAAGATGCCCTTGTTCAAAGAGTATGCAGGAAATATTCTTTTTGAAATATGATTGTAGTTGACAAATACTCTGGAGAGATTCGCTAGGATGTTCTACAAAAAATTAAGAATAAACCATATTTACTTCCAAATCAGAATCTTTTGCATGCTCTGGTTTGTTTTTTTTAAGGAAATGATCAATTCTATACTCTCTTTGGGGAAAAAGGCCTGAGTTAGTCTAAAGAGATGGACTGTGGGATCATATACTTTCACAAAAAGGGTGAATTCCAGCACTTTTCTTTTCTTTCCTGGTTTTTTTTTTTTTTTTTGGAGGGGGTAGGCAGGGCAGTTGGGGTTAAATGACTTGCCCAATGTCACATGGCAATTAAGTGTTAAATGTCCACATTTGAACTCAAGTCTTCCTGACTCCAAAACCAGTGCTCTTTTCACTGCACCATTTAGCTGCTTCCTTCCTCCCCACCCCATAACTTTTCTTAAGGCAACATTTTCTATTGATTTCAAAAGTAAACTGTAAGAAAAGTGTCAGGAATCATAAAGCACAGAGTGAAATGAAAGTTACACAATTTTAAATTACTAGTTCCTGAATGTGAAGCAAATACTAGTATTTGTGATACTAGCCACAAGAATTTGTATAACAATTATATCCTCTATTACATGGTAAAACTGCTGCTGAGGAAGAATGAGAGTGAGTGACTAGGGTTGAGTTGAATCTCAGTTAGTATATGGAGGGATAGGTTAAAAGTTCTCCCTAACTATTCTTGGAAATTGGAGACTGACATGAATTATTCTTTTTTTTTTTTTCAAATGCTTTATTAACTTCTGGTTTACATCATTCATTTCCTTCAGATTTTGAGTTACACTTTTTTCCCCATTTTTCCCCTACCCACAACATAAGAATAGCAGTCCCACAGGATATCCCCTCATCCAATCTGCTCTCTCCCATCTCTTCTCCCATACACCCTTTGACTTTTCCAGTAAGGCAAGGTGAATCCCCGTGCCCCAATGCCTGCAAATCTTATCAAGCGATTATATGTAAAAAAGTATTAATCATATTATTTATATATTTTTAAAACATTTGATTTTAAAACTTCGAATTCCAGACCCATTCCCCTCCTCCCCTGCCACTCACTCCCACTGAGACTATAAGCAAGGCAGTATATGCTGTACATGTATAGCTATGCAAAGCATTACCATAGTAGATATATTGTAAAAGACTGACTACATTTCCCTCCCTCCTGTCCCACTCCCACCTGGTCCACTCCCCACTTTGATCCTATCCCCTTTCAAAAGTGGGTGCTTTCAACTTCCCTGCCCCCCAGCCTACCCTCCCTTCCATCATCCTCCCTCTCATCCCCTACCCCCTACTCACCTGTAGGGTGAGATATCCTATTTAGTATGTATGCCTATGCCATTCTCTCCCCGAATCAAATTCAATGAGGATAAGATTTTGCCTTTTTGCCTTCCTGTTCTTCCCCTCCCCTGCAACCACTTCCCCTTGCTTCTTCGACATGAGATAGTTTACCCTACCCTGTTTCTCCCCATCTCCTCTTCCCACATTACTCTTTAACCTCTCAATTTCACCCCTTAAGTATCATCCCTTCCCATTAAATTCGACCTGTGCCCTCTATTTATGCATACCTGTAAACGTATATACACACATGTATTCATATACCCATATACCCTTCTTTTTTTTTAACAAATGCTTTATTAACTTCTGGTTTACATCATTCATTTCCGCCAGATTTTGAGTTACAATTTTTCCCCATTTTTCCCCTACCCACTACCCCAGAACAGCAGTCCCACAAGATATCCCCTCATCCAATCTGCTCTCTCCCATATCTTCTCCCATACCCCCTTCAAATTTACCATTAGGGCAAGGTGAATCTCTGTGTCCCAATGCCTGAACATCTTATCTCCCAATTACATGCAAAATAGTATTAATAATAGTATTTATATATATTTGAAACATTAAATTTTAAAACTTTGAATTTCAGATCCATTCCCCTCCTCCCTTGTCACTCATTTGCTCTGGGAATATAAGCAATTCAGTATGTGTTGTACAGTAATGTGTTGTTATGCAAAACATTACCATAGTAGATATATTGTAAAAGGCTGCATATAGGGGTGGCTAGGTGGCACAGTGAGTAGAGTATCAGCACTGGAGTCAGAAGGAACTGAGTTCGGATCTGGCCTCAGACACAACTCACACACAAATAAAAACCTAGCTGTGTAACCTTGGGCAAGTTACTTAACCCCAATTGCCCTCCAAAAGGCAAAAAAAAGGGCTGCATATATTTCCCTCACACCCATCCCACCCCCCACCTGGTCCATTCCCTACTTTGATCCTGTCCCTCTTCGATAGTGGGTACTTCCAACCTGGGCTCAGCTCCCCAAGTGCTGGGCTGCCTGCTCCCTGCAGAGCTGCTTGGCTGCCCTCAGTGGGAGGTTAGTTTCTTTCTGTCATTCTGTGGGTGCTGGAACTCCAGGAGTTGTTCAGAGTCCCCTTTTACATGGTTTGGAAGTGGTGTGGAGGAGAGCACCTTGGAAGTGCTGTTTCTACTCTAGGTATGAATTTTTTTTTTTTATATCAATAGCCTATTTGTTAATTCCCATAGAAAAGTCTCCTTCCCTTATTGTCATTATATTTCATCTTTGGATTCTAATCATTCTCATTCTTTTGTCTAATAGGTTATATGAACCTTTAAACTAGGGACTTTTTATTTTAACATTTTTACCCACTAAAGGACCTAGTGAAGTGCTTCAAACATTGTACATACCTATTAATCACATTTAATTGAATTAAAGACAAAATTTATTTTTTAACCTATATGAGAGAGAAATAGAGGGAGAGGGAGAGGGACAGAGAGAGAGAGAGAGAGAGAGAGAGAGAGAGAGAGAGAGAGGGAAAGGGAGGGAGGGAGACAATATGTTGCACAGTGGATAAAGTAAGAGTTTGGAATTTGTCAAGTCCTGAGATCAAATCTTTATTATGAAATTTAACAGCTGGCTGCCCATTGTAAAAATCAGGTACATTCTCTGAACTTTGTACTGATTTCTAAGACACACTTCCAAGTTAGACATAGGTTGACATCTTTATTGTTAGTCCTCATGTCTTAACCTTTTCCAACATATTTTTAGGACAAGGAGATGAATGAAAGAGATAGATTTTGACCTTTGCTTAGAGAAATTGAAGTATTGTTAACTGAGGGAAGGTGGAAATACTTATGCTTGAAACACAAGTTTGGCAGCCTGGGACATATGGTGTAAAACATGACAATCACCTTTTAATCATGTATGCATATCATGTTTTGTGCATAGTTATTAATTTGTACCTTTGACTATTCAAGAAATAATTGATTTACTTGAATCTGAGTATGATTTATTCTTTTCCTAGCACAAGGATAAAGGGATGAAAAAATAGCTAAACAAAAAAAGTGAATTAATAAGTTTAGGACTGTGCCTACTCTTCCTGCTCAAGTACCACATAGGTATGTTCCATCATTTATTTTCTTTAAGTATTACTTATTTGACATTGGGGAAATTATGTAATCACTTTGGGACTCAGGTTAATCATTTGTAAATGAAATGGGTTAAACTTCATGATCTTTAAGACTTCTAACTCTCAACCCAGAAAATATTACTTGATAGAAGGGAAGAACACTCTAAAAAGATTATGCATGATTAGCAATATTTTTGACTTGATTTCTGTTCAACAATTCATTTTTTCCTCCCCATTTATCAGATGAATGGTAGAACATTAATGGATTTTTTGCCATTCATGAATTTCTCTAGGACATTTTGGTTTACCGACTAGGGAGCATCTTTCAAAGAAGGTTTAAGCCTTGATTATGACATCTTTTTTTTTTAAATTTTATCATTTACACTTTCAACTTCTCTAGATGGATCAATTATAACATCTGCAAAAAATCATGTGAATGGGATGAATAAAAATAAAACTGGAGGTGGATAGCAAAATGGATTAAAAACCATAAATCTACAATATGTTTTTTAGAAAAAAACACATTTGAAACAGTGGGATACCCTTAGAGCAAAGGTGAAAGACTGGAGTGGAATATATTATGTTACAGCTAAAGAAAAAAAAAGCAGGAGTAGCAATCCTAATCTCAGAGAAAGCAAAAGCAAAAATAGATCTAATTAAAAGAAATAAGGAAGGAAACTCTATCCTGCTAAAAGATACCAAGGACAATGAAGTAATATCATTACTAAACATATATGCACCAAGTGGTATAGATTCTTAGAGGAGATTCAGCCAGATTCTTAGAGGAGAAGTTAAGAGAATTAGAAAAAGAAATAGATAGCAAAAATATACAAGTAGGGGATCTTAGCCACACCCTTTCTGAACCTGATAAATATAGCCTCAAAATAAACAAAGAAGAAGTTAAGGAGGTAAATAGAATTTTATTTTATTTTTATTCATTCATTCATTCATTTACTTATTTATTTATTTATTTAGCTATTCATTCATTCATTTATCTATCTATCCATCTATTAATTTATTTATTCATTCATTCATTCATCTATCCATCTATCAATCTATTTATCTATTTATCTATCTACTTATCTATTTATTTTTTGTTTCTTTGTTCATTTGTTTATCTATCTATCTATCTATCTATTTATTTATTTTGCTTTTTGGAAGGCAATTGGGACTAAGTAACTTGCCCAAGGTCACTTGGCTAGGTTTTTGTTTGTGTGTGGGAAGTGTCAGGCCTGATCCAAATTCAGGTCCTTTTCACTCCAGGGCTGGTGCTTTACTCACTGCGCCACCTAGCCCTGCCCCCCCCGGTAAATAGAATTTTAGAGAAAGTAGATATGACAGATTTCTGGAGAAAATTGAATGGGAATAAAATGAAATATACATTCTGCTCAGCAGTACATGACACTTACACAAAAATTGACCATGTACTATGACATAAACACTTCACAATCCAGTGCAGAAATGCAGATATACTAATACATATTTTTCAGATCATGATGCAATAAAAATATATATAATAAAGTATCATGGAATGATAGACTAAAAACTAATTGAAAATTAAACAATTTAATCCAAAAGAATGAGTGGGTCTAACAAGAAATTGTAGAAACATTCTATAACTTCATTAAAGAGAATGACAATAATGAGAAAATATACCAAAATTTATGGGATGCAGTGAAAGTGGTTCTTAGGGAATGTTTTATGCCTCTGAATGCTTACTGAATAAAATAGAGAAAGAGGAAATCAAGGAATTGGGCGTGCAACTGAAAAAGCTAGAAAAAGAACAAATTAAAAACCTCCAATTAAATACTAAATTAGAAATACTGAAAACCAAAAGAGAGATTAATAAAATTGAAATTATGAAAAGTATTGAACTAATAAATAAAACTAAGACCGAGTTTTATGAAAAAATACAATGAAATTGATAAAACCTTACTCAATTTGATTAAAAGCAAGAAGAAAACCAAATTACCAGCATCAAAAATAAAAAGGATGAATTTACCTCCAATGAAGAGGAAATTAAAACAATTGTTTGGAATTATTTTGCCCAATATGTGCCCATAAATTTAACAATTTTAGTGAAATGGATGAATATTTATAAAAATATAAATCATTGAGAGTAACAGAAGAGGAAGTAAAATACTAAAATAATCCCATCTCTAGTAGCGAGCACCCCAGCATCCCCAGGGTAGCTGTCAATACAAGTTCTTAGATCTGCTTTTCTAAAGTAAAGCAACTCAAAATGGGTTAACAATCTTGCTTTAATCAATCAAACATATCATTTACCTAGTTCAGGGGAAAAGGTCAGCACCCTGAACTTTAGAGTATCCAGACGGAAACATTTTGTGCAGACAGGCCTCCAACTGTCCAACGATTACATCCATACCAAACCACAGGTACCAGAGTGGGAAGCATCAACAATGGCTGCCCAGAGTCTCATCTGGTCAAATCACACAACACTTCTCAAAGTGAGCCCCAAAACAAAGTCTCACATCAGGGATTATATAGCCTTCTCCTGGGTCAGAGAATTTAACAACCCCCTTGACCCACTGCCCAATCACAAAGCACCAAGGTATGGGCATTCTTGAAAAACAAGCCTCCCAACACAGGCTCCAAGTGCACTTAACCTATGGGTAGGGAACTTCTTTAAAATTTACATTCATATAATACCATCTCAGATAAAAGAAATTGAACAAGCCAACAATGAACTCCCAAAGAAGAAATCTCCAGGATTGGATGGATTTACAAGTAATTTCTATCAAACATTAAAAGAACAATTGCTTCCAATACTTTTTAGATTATTTGAGAAAATTGGAGAAAGAATCCTACCAAATGCTTTTTGTGATACAAATATCATATTGATACCTGAATGAGGAAGAACCAAAATAGGGAAAGAAAATTATAGATCAATTTCCCTCACAAATATATAGATGCAAGAATTGGAAATAAAATATTAGCAAAAATATTACAGCAACTTATCATGTGAATAATATACTTTGATCATGTAAGATTTATTTCAGGAATACAAGGCTTGTTCAATATTAGGAAAACTATCAATATAATTGATCATATCAACAACAAAACTATTAGAAACCATATGAATATCTCAATAGATGCAGAAAAAGCTTCCAACAAAATACAACATCCATGCCTATTAAAAAGCACTAGAAAACCTAGGAATGAATGGAGTCTTCCACAAAATAATAAGTAACATCTCAAGTATTATATGTAACAGGGATAGGCTAGATGCATTTCCAATAAGATTGGGGGTGAAGACAGGATGTCTACTAGCTGTATCAATAAGAGAATAAAAGAAAAGTGAAGGATTGGAATATGTAAAGAAGAGACTAAAATATCACTCTTTGCAGATGACATGATAATATGCTTATAAAATCCCAGAAAATCAAGTAAAAAACTACTTGAAGTAATAAATAATTTTAGCAAGTTGCATCCCATATATTTCTAACAAAGTTCAACAGCAAGAAATAGAAAGAGAGATTCTATTTTAAGTTACTGTAGACACCATAAAATATTTGGAAGTCTACCTGCGAAAACACACCCAGGAACAATATGAATACAATTACAAAATACTTTTCATACAAATAAGACCTATTTTGCAACAACATGGAGAAAGAAGATGGAAGTTTGAGTTCAGAGTTCAGTGGGTAGGACAAGCTGCCTGAAATATGGAATGTATGAGGGAAGCAATGAATATGAGATTTCTAGAAAGAGGAGTTAGAGCCAGATCGCCCTTTAAATGAAAAGTTAAATAGTTTCCAATTATCATAAAAGTAATTGGAAGCCATTAAAACTTCCTGAGCACATAATTAATATAGTCTGACCTGTTCTTCAGCTAGAATATTTTGGTTGCTGTACTAAGCATGAATTTCAGAATTGTGATTGAGTAAGAGGCTACTGAAGGGGAGTATATGACACATGATGATAATCAGAAAGAGGATGGTAACTGTGGGAATCAAGAAAGGAAGGGCAAAGATGTGAGAGATGTCGTGGAGGTAGACTTGACAATACCTGGTATCTGATTGCATATGGAGATAGGCAGGGTAGGAGGCACAACAGAAAAACAAGGAAAATCTAAGGTTGCAGCACTGTGTAAGGAGAAGGTTAGTTGTGAAATCAATAGAAACTTATTTATAGGTTTAAAAAGAGAGTCAATACGGGAAGTAGTCTTTTGAAGACTTTTGGCACCCATCAATACACTCTTTCCTCCCACAGAATGACTAGTCTGTTAAATTACTGGTTCCATATATATTGAAAATATTTAAGAAAATCTTGCTTCTGATTGGGAGACAAGGACTGTCAAAGAAAATGTTTGTAACTTTTTTTTTCTTTTTTTCTATATATCTCTACTTATTACTGGCACCAGAACAATGATCATATAACAATGGGTTATATTGGATGCATTTGGATGGGAAGACTAAATCTAGCTTGACTATTTCTTACTTATTAAGAACCAATCAGTTACAAAGCCAACCAATAAACAACCACTGATTATTTTCTATGTGACAAACACCATGATAAGCCTTGGGGCTAAAATGGCAAAAAATGAAACAATCTCTCACCTTAGGAGACTATATTTCAATGGAGGAGATAACACTGATATAATACATACATGGAAACATTTACTCATGTGTGTTTTCATGCATGTGTAGATTTATAGGCATGTTTATGCATGCATCATTTCCTTGTACTTGTATGTACATATGCATATTTACATGCATTTGTGCATATACATTATATTAATAATTTTGAAAAAAGACATATTTTCAGAATGGAATATATTAGTATCTGGGGAGGCAAGAAAAACTTGTGGTAGTATGTGGCACTTGAGATGAGTCTTGAAGGAAACTGGTGACTCCCAGAGGCTCTAGGAATCTTAATAGGCAAAAATATTAATTGAACAAATCCTAGACGTAAAGGATGATCCATTCCAAAAGTCCAAAATTGGGAGACTGAGTATACAGTATGCAAGATTAAATAGGCCAGTGTGACTAGATAGTACAGTAAAAGGTAAGGAATATTACATAAAATGATTGGACAGGTAAGACAAGCCCATATTGTGGAGAAATTAAAATGGTAAACAGAGGAGATTATATTTGAATTTAGAGACAACAAAGAATCACTGGACTTTTCATTGCAAGGCGTTACTGGTTCACAGGTAAATTAAAATTTCTTTGGCTGCTATGTGGTAGATGTGTTACAAATGTTATGCACATGATCCCAACTGCAGTAATCTAGGTGAACAGTAGTAAAATCCTGAACTATGGTATTTCTTTGTTGGTCTATCTTCAACACTTCCAGTATATCTGTTGCCTTCCCTATACTCAAATGGCTACTGCCCTAGCTGAGGCTCTTATTACTTCTCACCTATACTATGATAATGGTTTCATAACCGTTCTACCTCTCTCAGGTTTCTTCCCTCTCTAATCAAAGATTAGTTGTCAAAATAATATTACTGATGCACATATCTGATGATATTATACCCGAGATAAAAAAGTTCCAATGACTCCCTGTTACTTCTAGAGTAAAAAGTAAGCTCTACTCTTTTCAAACCTCTTCATAATATAAAGCTTGACTTTCCAGGTTTACCAAAATTTACTATTCTTTACACACTCTATGTTACAACTGAATAGGTCCCCTTGCTCCTCTCTGATGCTCTTCTCATCAAGTAAAAATGTTTTAAAAAGTTTTAGTCCAATTCTTCTTTTGTAATGCCCTTTCACCATTTTAGAAGAGATAATATAATCTGTCCTTCACTAACCACAAGTTTTCTTTTCATTTTAGTTTGATTTTATTTTAAGTTATGAGTGCTCTCTTCCTCCATTCCCTCCTTCGCTCATTGAGAAAACAAGAAAAACAAAATCAATTGGAAATATATGTAGTCAATGGAAAAAAAAAACACTCATATTATATATGCCCAAATATATGTGTGTGGATGTATATATAATATACACATACATAAACACATGAGTGTGAATATATATTTGAGTGTGTAATTTGTACACACACACATACACATAAACACCTGGAGGTAGATACTATACTGTTTTTTCTCCAAATTTAATTTCACTAACAAATTTACTCCTTCTCTCTACCCTCCCCTATATATTAAGAAGACAAGAAAAACAAAGCTCATTACAAATATGTGTAGTCATGCATAACAAATATCCACATTGATCATGTCTAATTTTTTAAAAGAAGAAAGTGAAGAAAATATGCTTCCATTTATATTCTGAATCCATAAGTTCTATGTAATAGGTTCCAACTTGAGTCCTTTGAAATATTTTTTGTTCATTGTGTTGATCAGACTTCCAAAATCTGTCAAAGTACTTTATGTTTGCAATATTCTGTTGTTGTGTTATTCTGCTTCCGGTCATTTAACTTTGCTTCAGTTCCTAGATTCTTCCTTAGTTTCTCTCAACTCTTTCCTTTCTTCATCATTTCATATACTAAAACAGCATTCCACTCCACTGATGCTCCATTCACCAATTCATGTGCATTGGAGTTATTTACCACTATGGATAAAGGCGTTATAAATATCATTGCACATATGATATCCTTTTCTTTTTTCTTTGATTTGGAATAATGTCCTGATAGTGGTATCAATGGGTCAAAGAATGACTACACTTTAATAACTTTGGGGGCAGTAATTCCAAATTGCTTTCTAGAATGGCTAGATAAATTCATAAACCCACAAACCATCCACTAGTGTATCTATTTTTCTAAATCCCCTCCAGTATTTGTTATTTTCTTTCTTTTAAAATTTGCTTATAAAATATGTATGAAGTGGTGCCTTGGATTTTTTGTAATTTACAATTAGTTGGTTAGTTAACTTGGATTTGTACTTAAAATTGTCCCATCATATATTGTGACAATTTATCATTGTATCATTTAGGAAATATCTTGTGTTTATACACACACACATACATATATATGAATCAACATCCTTTAGATCTTAGAAATTAACTCTTTATCAGAGAAAATCATTGCAAAATTGTTCTCCAATTTATCCCTTCTCCTCAGATTTAAGATAAACTAGTTTTATTTAAAAAAAAAAAACAATGTTTAATTTTACATAATCCAAGCTGCTTATTTTACCTCTTATGTGACTTTCTATTATTTATTTATTTTTGAAGGGCAATTGGGGTTAAATTAATTGGGGTCACACGGCTAGGTTTTTGTTTGTGTTGTGTTAAGTGTCTGAGGTCGGATCCAAACTCAGGTCCTTCTGACTCCTGGGCCGATGCTCTACTCACTGCGCCACCTAGCCACCCCCCTCTATTATTTTTTTACTCCATCTATAGATGGAGTATCCTTGCTCCTTTAAGATTTTTATGGTGTTATTGTTTATGTCTAAATAATGAAGTCATTTTAAAATTGTCCTGGTATGTAAGATGAGCTGTTGATCTATACTTTGTTTTTGCCAGACTGCTAGTGAATTCTTGTCTTAATTACTGGGATCTTTTGGTTTATCAAATATTATACTATTGTGATGATTTTCTTCTCTATATTTTACACTTTTTCTCTTTTACTGACCAACCTCACATTTTTTTTATTTTACCAAATTTTTCTAACGGTTAAAACTTTTTACTATGGTTCAAAATTCGTGTGAATATATCTGGGTGGAACATAAAACAATTTCTGTTTGTCAGGCATAAGCAGTTTTAGGTGCATCTCTTTGAAGTTTCCCCTAATTTTCTATACATTTTTCCCAAGAGAACATATTGTAATGAGTAGACTAGCAAGAGGTAATAAGAAACTTCTAAATGAAGTCAGGCAATAGATATGTACAACTGAGAAGATCAGAGCTAATTATCGGATTTAGCAATGCAATCAAAATAGTGAGTACCTGTTTCAAGCTCCTAATAGATTTTACCATCTTAAGTCTTTTCTTCCTCCAAACCATTCTTCATGTTACTGCCAGATAAAGTGGATGGACATGGTCATACCACTTCTATATTAAAAAAAAAAAAACACTACTTTTTTGCCCACCAAGGTAAGTTCAAAGTCTTTAATATGGTCTTTACAATCTCCTACAATAATTTATATCCTACTAATCCTTCCTTTTATTAATTGTCTCTCCTCTCACCTGGTATGTACTGAGGATTCCAGATGAAATGGATTGCTGTCAATCCCTTATAAAAACCTGAACTGTCCTGTTTTCTCTTCCTTTGCCTACAATATACCCTTTCCTGGTATCTTTCTCTAAAAGACTCTACTTATCAAATTGTTATTCAGCTTTCAAAGTCATCTAACATACCACTTCTTTCATGAAGTCTTCTGTGATTCTCTGAGATTTTAATGAGCTTTCCCCATAAAATCACAGAAAAAATAGTCACAAATTTTAAAGTAGGCTTTTAACCAGTCTAATATCATTGCACTAAGTTGATTTTTGAATACATGTAAAACTTTACATTATTTCTAGTGAAATTCATCATATTATATTTTATTTAATGTTTTGATATAAAGGAACTCTTTGGATGGTAAATGTTCTCTAGTATGTTAGATATCCCTTCCAACTTTGCATCCCATCACCTACTGTCACTTGCACATTTGATGAACCATCTATGCCTTTATTTCAATGGGAAGGGATAGAAGGATACATATTTATTAAGGATATATTAGGTGCCAGATACTGTCCTAAACAATTTAGAAGTATTACCTTATTTGACCTATACAATAATCCTACAAGTAGGTGCTGTTATTATTCTCAGTTTACCTTTAAGGAAATTGAGGCAAATGAAATATAATGACTCGTCCAAGGTCATCTAACTAGTAAATGTCTATTTTAGAATCAGATCCAGAAAAATCATTCTTTTTTCAGTTTTTGAAAGGTGAAGTTATAACATCATGAAGCTATAAGGTTCTCTGCTTAGAGAGATAGCAAGAGAGTGAGGGAGGGAAGACAGGAGGAAGAAGAGAGAGAGGGAGAGAGAAAGAGAGAGAGAGGGACAGAGAGAGACAGAGACAAAGAGAGACAGAGACAGAGACAGATTTATAATTCCAGGAAATCATTGGAAAATTGAAGTTTTCCATCCCTATCCTATTGTGGCATAGTTCCAGACTTGGCATCAGTTTCCAGAATTTCTCATCAGTTGTTTCTTTCTCTCTAGGTGATTATACTTTAGTAACAAAATACCTTTCTTTCTCTGTCTATTGTTCTTCTTTAAAATGTTCTCCATCTCATTCCCCCTTTTGTTTTCTTGATATCCATATATGAATATAACCTTTTAATACACAATACTACAATAATCTCTCTCAACTCTTGGACTTGTCAGATAAATTTGTTCTCATCTCTCTTGTGTATTTATGTATTTTTTAAACAAATTACTAAATGATTATCCTTCTTTCATTCATTCTTTTGTTCATTCTGGCTTGTGATATCCTTTTCCCAGATTTTAAACTTTATGAAGAAAAGTCTGATACTTATGACATAGGGAAAAACAAACAAACAAACAAACCTTTATATTTCCTACTTCAACTATCACAATTATCTGCACACATTTGGGATCTAATAAAAGCTTACTGAATTAAATTCTATGCAGAAACAGTGATTCTGAATGCCTCCCCTATCTTCACTAAATGCTTGTTAAGCACTGAATCAGCAAACATTTGTGAAGTCTTTAATATGTACAGATATTGTGCTAAATGCAAGGGATATAAGTAAAGGCCCAAAGAAAGACAGCTCTTGTCCTCAAGAGCTTTCAAAACAGGAAGTAATTTGGAATATAAGAATTTGAAATATATTTATAAATTGAAAAGGGAAGATAAAACTGGCACTTTCTAGGGGAAATGGTGGTAATGCTATAGAGTTAATGTTTCTGTATGAAATGGAAGAGAAATGAAACATGGTTAATTTGGGACCTTCTTTAAACTAGAGGTTCTGGGAGGAATTAACCAATGGGAGAATGTTGTTACAGGGCCAGAAGGGTTCATCCAGTAAGGCCAAAGAAAATGAAGAAACATCAAAAGTAAAAAGAAAATTGAGGCATGATCACTAAGTCCCTTGTATCAGAAGCAGGTAGAGAACAGCCAGTTAAATGAAATACTTGTTCATCTATTGTCCCTTGGCATTACTTCATATTTGCCATGTGACAGAAGAAAGCATACTAGATTTCTATCAAGGATTTTCTAATTAGTACCTTCTCCACCTTGGCAAGCATTTAACTTCTCTAGGTTTCAGGTTGCTCATCTACATAATAAAAGTTTTGGGCTAGATAAAAAGTCTCTTGTAAATATAAATTCTAAGGTTTTATTTTTTCAGGATCACCAGTAATAACTTAGCAATAGGACAAACACTGTTATATAATTTAACTCTGTATTCTCAACCCAGTACTCATGAATATAATAGGTACTTGTTAAACATTTGTGCAGATAGAATTGTAATTCAGGAAACTCAGTGAGAAAACCTAGCAGGTCCCCAACATTTTGATTATTTCACTTGGTTTTCAATTTGCATTTTTAAACAATTTCTGTTATCTTCTACCCACTTCAAAAATTTTAGTTTGTATATAATTTTCATATTCTTTATGATATTCAACATATCTATTTCTCCTCTAATTTTAAAAATCGTGTCTTTTATATTCACTTTTAATGTTAATTTATTGATTTCCTCTTTATAACACATATACTATTTTTCTGTTTTAAAAGTATCTTTAGGGGTGGCTAGGTGGCAGAGTGAATTAGAATTCCAGCCCTGGAGTCAGGAGGACCTGAGTTCAAAGTTGGCCTGAGCCACATATCACTTACTAGGCATGTGACCTTGGGCAAGTCACTTAACCCCAATTGCTCTACAAAGAGCAAAAAAAAAAAAAAAGAATCTTTATATTATTCTTTCTCTAGTGTGATATTAGTAGCATATTTATAGGCAATCAAATCAATGTCTGTTGTTTTTGAAATATTTTTTATTTCTATGTCTTCTTCAGGCCATTCATTAATTAGGATTCCATTAGTATCACTATGTTCATGTCAAACCTTTTATTTATTTAGCCTCCCAGAGTTTATTATTGCTTCAATATTATTATGGCATGTAAAGTATGAGTTTAGGATTATAATTTAACTATAGCCTGATATATATCATGTTGAAAGTACTATACTCTCATGAAAAATATGCATTTTAATTGTTCCCATTCAAAAGTTACCATGAATCATTTAGAACTTAATTCTCTAACATTTTTATATTTTCTTTTCTTATTCAACTCTGAGATTAAAGTCAGACATTTTTGTGAAGTCTACAAGTTTTATCTTTTTTTTGCAATTCAATTAATTATTCATTTATGAATTTAGATACAATATAATGCAAATGTAAATTTGTTTTGTAAAGACTCTAAAAGTATAATGTAAGCAATGTTTTTATTTCTGCTGATGTTGAAGGGTTTTTTGTGCTATCTGATGGCACGATTACAAATTCTTGCTTCTTGGGCATGCACTGCAGGGAAAGCAAATTTTGCTTCTGGTTGTCAATGTTTTTCTATGTAAATCTTTTGTTCTAGGTAGGTCTTTTGTAAGTAAACTTATATGTTCTTTAAATCTGTAACACTTTCATTTAATTGGTCTATTATTCAATCCATTCATATTTTAGATACGAGTTTGGCTAACATTTTCTTCCATTTATATTTCTAATCATTTTTTTTCCTGAACCAGTTTTTTTTTCTGCCCTTTATTAAACTAATACTTCAACTCTACCATGATTTTTTTTTTGCTAAATTTACTTTAATGAAACTTTCTCCTTACAGATTCTCTTTCTCAAAAATCATTCCTTATTTATCAACAATTTCCTTACTTTGGGAGTTTTATTTAACTTATTTATATCTTTTAAAATTTATTTAATTCTATTACTTAATTATTCCCATTTTTTTCTATTTTAACTCTTCTTATTAAAGTATTTAACTCAGCTTTTTCCAGCTTTTTTCTCCCCTCCAACTTCTTTTGCTTATTATATTTTATGTTTTATATATTACTATGACTTCTTTAAAGGATTTCCTTACCTGTTTTTACTAATGTTTTGATTCATTGTATTTATCCTTAAGTTATTCTTTGATTCATAACCTTTATTTTATTTAACATTTATTTTGTGTTTAATGATTTGATTTCTCCCCAGTTACATGACAAATATTTTAAGAATAATGTTTGAAATTTTTAATTTTGAAATTCTCTCCTTCACTCCTTCACTTGCTTTCTATTTGAGATGGTAAACAATTTGACATAGGTTATAAGTCATTCTTCCATATTTATGTTTTGAAATAAAACATAAAAAAGAGGAAAATAATTTTAGAAGTATACTTTGAACTGCACTCAGACTCCATGAGTTTTTTCTCTGGAGTTGGATAACATTTTCCCTAAGTCTTTTGGAATTGCCTTGGTTCACTGTATTGCTGAAAATAGCTAAATCATTTACAGTTGATCATCATACAATTTTGTTATAACTGCATACAATGTTCTCCTGGTTCTACTTAATTCACTTTTACCAGTTTATGTTTTTCCAGCTCTCTCTCTCTCTCTCTCTCTCTCTCTCTCTCTCTCTCTCTCTCTCTCTCTCTCTCGCTATCTCTCTCTCTCTCTCTCTCTTTCTCTCAAACTTGTTCTTCCCCAAAATTCATTTGCTTCTTACTATCACCACCCCCAATCTGTCCTCCGTTTTAATATCACTACCTTCTCTTATTGGCTTCCTCTCCTACTTTCTGATTATGTAAGTTATTGCCTCTTTGAACCAATTATGATGAAAATTAGGTTTAACCTCCACTTCTCACCTCCTCTACATACATCTCCACTGTAAAAACTCTTTTATTTCTCTTTTATGAGAAATAATATATAAAATACTACCTCTCCTTTCCCCTTCTGCAAGTGCATTGAATTTTCTGACTCCTTAATTTTTTTTTCCCTTGGGTAGGTATATGTTTAATGAAGAACATTTATTATTGATGCCGAGACATCATTTAACTTAAGAACATGTCTAGTTCTCAAAAAAAAAAAAATAAAAAACAAACATGGTTAAGGGTGTACTCTATATATCCAAATCAAACAGGATGGGAGATAATTCTACAGATACTTGAAGTAATAATAATAATGATAATTTAGCATCAATATAGCACTTTGAGTCTTTCAAAGTGCTGTATATATGTTATCTCAATTGATACTCATAACAACCCTTTGAAGGTTTATTATTTTTTTTATTTAAACAAATGCTTTATTAACTTCTGTTTTACATCATTCATTTCCGCAAGATTTTGAGTTACAATCATTACCCCCCCTTATTTCCCTACCCACACTCCTATATCATCTCCCATACCTCCTTTGACTTTTCCATTAGAGGAAGGTGAAACTTTGTGTCCCAATGACTGCACATCTTGTCTCCCAATTACAAGCAAAACAGTATTAATAATAGTATTTATATATATTTGAAACATTTAATCTTAGGACCTTGAATTTCAGATCCATTTCCTTCCTCCCTTTTCAGCCATTCCCTCTGGGGAGATAAGTAATTCAGTATATGTTGTACATGTCTAGCTATGCAAAACATTATCATAATAGATATATTGTACAAGGCTGCTTATAATTCCCTCCCACTCATCCCACCCCCCACCTGGTCCATTCCCTACATGATCCTGTCCCTCTTCTATAGTGGGTACTTCCAACCTCCCCTCCCCCCAAGGATGCCCTCCCATCCATCATCCCTCCTCTCATCCCCCTTCCCCCTATTCTGCTGCAGGTTGAGATATCTCATTTAGTATGTATGTCATTCTCTCCCTGAACCAAATTCAATGAGAATGTGGTTTTGCCTTTTTGTCTTCCTATTCTTCCCCTCCCTTGCAACCACTTCCCCTTGCTTCTTCTACATGAAATAGTTTACCCTACCCTGTCTCTCCCCATCTCCTCTTGCCACTTTCCTCTCTCACCTCATAATTTCACCCCTTGAGTATCTTCCCTTCCCAACAAATTCAACCTATGCCCTCTATCTGTATATAACTGTAACCATATATACACACATTCACATATGTATTCATATGACCATACACCCTTCTTCCATTATTTTCATAGTGAGAAAGATTTCCTCAGTCACAGTTATTGTTTTTCCATATAGGAATGTAAATAGTTCAACTTTGATAATTTCCTTTTGATTTCTTTTCCCTGATTACCTTCTCAGGCATCTCTTGCTTCTTGTGTCTGGATGTCAAATTTTCTATTCAATTCTGGTTTTTTCCTCAAGAATGCTTGAAAGTCCTCTATTCCACTGAATGTCCATATTTTCCCCTGAAACAAAATACTCAGTTTTGCTGGGTAGGTGACCCTTGGATTCATTCCCAGCTCTTTTGCCCTCTGGAATATCATATTCCATGCCCTTCGATCCCTCAGTGTAGAAGATGCCAGGTCCTGGGCTATTCTGATTGTGTTTCCACAATATTGAAATTGTTTCTTCCTGGCTGCTTGTAGTATTTTCTCCTTGATCTGGGGATTCTGGAACCTGGCTATAAAATTCCTGGGAGTTTTCTTTTTGGGATCTTTTTCAGGAGGTGATTGGTTGATTCTTTCAACCTCTATTTTGCCCTCTGGATCTAAAACATCAGGGCAATTTTCCTTGAGAATTACTTGAAGGGTGATTTCTAGGTTCTTTCTTTGATCATGGCTTTCAGGTAGTCCAATAATTTTTAAATTGTCTCTCCTGGATCTATTTTCCAGGTCAGTGGTTTTTCCCATGAGATATTTCGCATTGCCTTTTATTCTTTCATTTGTTTGGATCTGTTTAACAGCATCTTGATTTCTCATAAAGTCACTAGCTTCCATTTGCTCCAGTCTAACTCTGAAGGAGTGAATCTCCTCAGTGAACTTTTGAGATTCTTTTTCCATCTGGCAAAATCTGACTTTTTAAGGCATTCTTCTCTTCATTGCCCTTTTGGGCCTCCTTTGCCATTTGAGTTAGTCTATTTTTTAAGGTGTTGTTTTCCTCAGTCAGGTTGTTGACCCTCATTTCATACTTTTCCTGTATCCTTCTCATTTCTCTTTCCAATTTTTCCTCCACTTCTCTTATTTGATTGTTAAAGTCTTCTTAAGGCCCTCTATGGCCTGCAACCCACTCATGTTTTCCCCTGGGGCTTTTGGAGCAGGACTTCTGACCTCACAGTCCTCTTCCTCTATGCTTCTACCCTCTTTGCCCTGTAAGTAGGAGTCTAGGGTTGCATTTTTCTGTTTAATCTGTTTCCTTTGCCTTGGCCTGTTGCCACTTAATTACTTGACTTTTGGGTTTGTTGCCCCACTATGGCTTTGCCACCAGATAGTGGAATTTTCATCCCAAACGTGTGGTGGGACAGCTTCAGTTTCTGGCAAGCTGGAAACCCACCCACAACCTCCACCCCAGATCACAATCCAGATCCAGGGAGGTTAAAGCAAGAGCGATTACCCCCCAAGACTGATTGCTAGGTCTCCTTACAGTTCGCAGGCCAGGAGCTGGAGCTGCCTCTGAAAGCTACAAAATGGCGTGTCTCCTCAGTGGCTTCTAGCCCCCAGGGGAGGGAGCCAATGCATTCCCCAAATACTGTTCCCAAAGTCCATAGGGTACTAACCTCTCACTTTGTCCTAGGCATGTCTATGTTTATAATTCTGGAATCGCCACAGCTGCTGGTGTTCTGGGGTCCCTCCAGCCAGGTGCTGGCCCTGCTGCCCTGGGGCTAAAACTGAGACTCAGGCAGACCTGTGTTTGGCTCCCCGCACTCTGCGCACTGCGCTGCAGGCCCCCAGACCACGTGCTGGTCCTTCCTGCAGGGCTGCTAGGCTGTCCTCAGTGGGAGGTTAGCTTCTCTGTGTCGTTCTGTGGGTGCTGGGGCTCTACAAGTTTTTCAGAGTCCCCTGTTACATAGTTTGGAGGTAATCTGGGGGCAGAGTGTCTTGGACTCGCTGTTTCTACTCCGCCATCTTGGCTCTGCCCCCGCCCTTAATTTTATTTTTTATAAATATTATACTATCATATTCAAATCACACACATGCCTTCAATATATGTATACTCCTTCCAATTGCCCTACTAATGATAAAAATCTTGGGAGTAAGGAGAATCATTTTTCCATCAATGAATGTAAGCAGCTAAACTGTATTGAATACCTTGTGATTTCTCATTCATATTTATCTTTTCATTTTTCTTTTGAATCTTGGTTTTAAAAGTCTTATTTTCTCTTCAGCCCTGACCTTTTCATCAATAATGTTTGAAAGTCCTCTATTTCACTGAATATCCATTTATTCTCTTTAAGGATTACATTCACTTTTGAGGTGTAGGTGATTCCTAGTTGTAACCTAGTTTCTATGTATTTCAGGATATGGTATTCCAAGTCCTCTCATTCTTTCATTGAGAGGCAGCTTAATATTGTGTTATACTGATTGTGCCTCCACAATATTTCAATTGTTTTCTTCCATCTAATTGAAACATCTTCTTTTTGACTGAGAAACTCAGGAATTTCGCTAAAATATTCCTGAAAATGTACATTTGGGGATCTCATTCAGGAGGTGATTAGTGTGTGTGTGTGTGTGTGTGTGTGTGTGTGTGTGTGTGTGTATTTTTTTTTTTCAATTTCCATTTTATATTCTATTTCTAAACCAAGTCAGTTTACCTTGATAATTTGTTGTAAAATTGTATAGAATCTTTTTTATCATTGGATTACGTAATCCAGTAATTTTCTGTTCCTTCTGGATCTCTTTTCCATTTCAATTATTATTCCAATGAGATCACATTTTGTTCTTTTGTCCCCCCTTCTTTTAATTTTCTGGATTGTTTTTTAATGTGCCATGGAATCACTAGGCTTAACTCAAATTTTTAAGATATATTATTCAGTAGATTTTATACCCCCTTATCCATTGTCAAATTCTGCTTTGTTGAGGCATCCTCCTCTTCAGTGATTTCTGTGTATCTTTTTCCCTTTAATTTGACCAATTCAGTTCTTTTAATGTTCTCTTTTATGAGAAATAATATATAAAATTCTACCTTTCCTTTCCCCTTCTCCCAGTGCATTCAATTTTCTGACTCCTTAATTTTATTTTTTATAAATATTATACTATAATATTCAAATCACACACACACACACACACGCGCGCGCGCGCGCACACACCTGGGTTTGAATACCCAGGTATTCTTTTTGAGCCTAAGAACAATTCACATTTTTTTTTTTTTGTGGGGAATGAGGATCTTTCAAAGTAGTAGTTGGAGGTTGTGGTTCCATTTTTGTGTTTTAAATTCCCTGTCACTAGAGAATGTAAATTAAAACAAATCTGAGGTACCACATTATGCCTGTCAGATTGGCTGACATGACAAAATAGGAAAATGATAAATGTTGGAGAAGACTTGGGAAAATTGGAACACTAATGCATTGTTGGTGGAGCTGTGTACTGATGCAGTGATTCTTGAAAGCAATTTGGAACTATGTACAAAGGGCTATAAAACCCTTTGATCCAGCAATATCACTTTGAGGTCTGTATCCCAGAGAGAGCATAAAAAAGGTGAAAGTACCTATAATTTTTCTTTTGTAATTAGAATAAAGTTTTTAGGGCATATAATATATAATTTAAAATTTTATGTTGAAGACCTTAGCTTTTTGTAATTTGTTATTTGTAATTTATTATTCTATTCTCTGCCATTTCTTTTTTTTGTTTGTTTTGTTTTTGTTTTTTATTTTTTTTTTGGAGGGCTTTTTGGAGAGCAATTGGGATTAAGTAACTTGCCCAAGGTAACATGGCTAAGTTTTTGTTTGTGTGTTCATTAAGTGTCTGAGGCTGGATCTGAACTCAGGTCCTTCTGACTCCAGGGCAGATGCTCTACTCACTGCACCACCTACCCGCCCCTTCCTCTGCCATTTCTTATGGATGTAGAATACATTTGTTATTCAAATATCCTATTCTTTAAATTACAAAATCTCAGAAATTTTTGTTTTAGAATTTGAACAAGGGTGGCTCAGTGGCACAGTGAGTAAGAGTGCTGGCCCTGGAGGCAGGATGACCTGGGATTGGCCCCAGGCTCAGAAAATGACCACACACATAAATAATGACTGGTCATGTAACCTTGAGCAAATTACTTAACCCTAATTGCTTAAAAAAAAAAAGAATTTGAACAATTTTTCCTCCCTCCTTCATTCCCTCCTTTTCTTTATTCCCTTCTTTTATCTCTAGGCTTTGTAAATGTTATTTGTTTAGAAGTTCTGAATTTCTTCTATTATTTATTTATTTATTTTGCATTATACTGTTTAGGTTTTTCTGGAAGACTTGTGTCAGGTTTTGTGGGAGACTCATGATATTTAAAAGGTAGCTAGATGATTCAGTGAATAGAGTACTGGCCCTGGAGTTAGGAGGTCCTGAGTTCAAATTTGGCCTCAGACACTTAACACAAAAACTAGCCATGTGACCTTGGGCAAGTTACTTAACCCCAATTTGCCTTTCAAAAATCAAAAGAAAAGAAAAAGAAAAGTTTTCATTTTTTGAAGTTTTCACATGAAGCTTTCTTACACATTTTAATATCCTTTATTAATAGCCTATAATACCCTATACTTCTCCCTTCTTTATTTTAACTGAATTGTGTCCATATCAAAATGTTTGTCTTTTGGTTGTCTTTTTTGATTGTTTATTCTCCCTAACCACCCACCCCTTCTATTCATCTCCCTCTGTTTTTCTGACTTTTCCCAACTTGATGACAGGTATCCAGGGTTTAACTGTACTACTGACTTAGCTTCCTTTGAAAATGGGGGAGGGAGAATCTAATTTAGACATGATTTAGTCTTTCCTCTAAATAATTTCTGGGGAAACAGAAATGACCCAAGGTAGATTTCAGTCCCATTTCCTTTACAACATGAGAAGCCATTAACATTGGTCACTGCCGTAATTCCATCCACATAGACTGTCAATTCTTTCTCTGGATAGACTCAGTAGTCGTCTACACTTCTTCACAAGTTGAAGGCATGTAGAACGAATGTTATGGGCATAGACGCTGAAGTTCAATCTTCCCTATCCTTAGGATTGCCCCAGTTTAAAGGGAAAGTCATACTTCTCATAGCATTTTCCCATTGTTTCTCAAATGGATGAGCAGAATCAATGTTTTCTCTTTGTTGAAACGGAATGTATAATGATCATATGTAAGATACACATACTAAATATAAAGCAGTAGACAGATTTTGTGTGGGTCCAAAAGGAGACACCTGTAGGTCACTCACACACCCTGACCGACTCTGAATTTGTACTAGTGGAGGAGGTGAGAAAAGACATTGAGTATTCATATCCTCCACTTTTAATTCAGGAGGTTTCCACCTTTGGATTCAACTCTAACTGAGCTGTCACAAAAATGATTTCTCTTTGGGGTATTTTTCTAAGAATTAGTGTCTTTTTTAAAAATGTATAAATCTCCAACTAATTAGATAACAGACATTTTTGACATTATTATTGTATTCATCTTCCATTACCTGCACTTCCTTCTCCCTTCTCTACATTGATTTTTTTTTTTGAAGTCTGAGTTAGTTGATGTGTTCCTTGTCTGACCACATTGGCATCTTTAAGGAGTTACATTGTTTTCTTACTCATTTGAATCATTTGTATTTGTGGTCTTAGAATTTCATTCTTGAGACCTTAACTCTTCTTAATTTTTTCTAATACTGTATTATAATCATTTTCTTTCTTCTCCTCTTTATGTTCTTCTGCCTTATTCTCTCCTTTCTTATAAATTTCTGTGAAATCAAAAATCCAGGCCCTCTTTCTAGCAGATTCTCCTATATTATATTTCACAATGATAGTTTAATCATGGTTTTCAGTGAGTCGATGTGTGTTATTTCACCTTTTTGTTCCATTCTTTTGACTATTAGTAATGTGTGCTATTTATTTATTTTTTTATTAAACAAATGCTTTATTAACTTCTGTTTTACATCATTCATTTCCGCCAGATTTTGAGTTACAATCATTTTCCCCCCGTTATCCCCCTACCCAACCTCCCAGAATAGCAGTCCCACAAGACATCGTTTCCTCCCATCTGCTCTCTCCCATACCTTCTCCCATATCCCCTTCGACTTTTCCATTAGAGGAAGGTGAATCTTTGTATCCCAATGCCTGCACATCTTATCTCCCCATTAAAAGCAAAAGAGTATTAATAATAGTATTTATATATATTTGAAACATTTAATGTTAAGACCACGACTTTCAGATCCGTTTCCTTCTTCCCTTGTCACCCATTCCCTCTGGGGAGATAAGTAATTCAGTATATGTTGTACATGTCTAGCTATGCAAAACATTATCATAGTAGATATATTGTGCAAGGCTGCTTACAATTCCCTCCCACTCATCGCACCCCCCACCTGGTCCATTCCCCACATGATCCTGTCGCTCTTCTATAGTGGGTACTTCCTACCACCCCTCTCCTCAAGGATGCCCTCCCATCCATCTTCCCTCCTCTCATCCCCCTTCCCCCTATTCTGCTGCAGGTTGAGATATCCCATTTAGTATGTATGTCATTCTCTCCCTGAACCAAATTCAATGAGAATGTGGTTTTGCCTTTTTGCCTTCCTATTCTTCCCCCCCCTACAACCACTTCTCGTTGCTTCTTCTACATAAGATAGTTTATCATATACCCTACCCTGTCTCTCCCCATCTCCTCTTGCCACTTTCCTCTCTCACCTCATAATTTCATCCCTGGAGTATTCTCCCTTCCCAACAAATTCAACCTATGCCCTCTATCCAAATATAACTGTAACCATCTACACACACATTCACATATGTACTCATATGACCACACACCCTTCTTCCATTATTTTCATAGTGAGAAAGATATCATCAGTCAACGTTATTGCTTTTCCATATAGGAATGTAAATAGTTCAACTTTGATAAGTTCCTTTTGATTTCTTTTCCCTGATTACCTTCTCAGGCATCTCTTCCTTCTTATGTCTGTATGTCAAATTTTCTATTCAATTCTGGTTTTTTCCTCAAGAATGCTTGAAAGTCCTCTATTCCACTGAATGACCATATTTTCCCCTGAAACAAAATACCCAGTTTTGCTGGGTAGGTGACCCTTGGGTTCATTCCCAGTTCTTTTGCCCTCTGGAATATCATATTCCATGCCCTTCGATCCCTCAGTGTAGAAGCTGCCAGATCCTGGGCTATTATGATTGGGTTTCCACAATATTGAAATTGTTTCTTCCTGGCTGCTTGGAGTATTTTCTCCTTGATCTGGGGATTCTGGAACCTGGCTATAATATTCCTGGGAGTTTTCTTTTTGGGATCTTTTTCAGGAGGTGATTGGTTGATTCTTTCAACCTCTATTTTGCCCTCTGGATCTAAAACATCAGGGCAATTTTCCTTGAGAATTTCTTGAAGGGTGATTTCTAGGTTCTTTCTTTGATCATGGCTTTCAGGTAGTCCAATAATTTTTAAATTATCTCTCCTGGATCTATTTTCCAGGTCAGTGGTTTTTCCCATGAGATATTTCACATTGCCTTCTAATCTTTCATTTGTTTGGATCTGCTTAACAGCATCTTGATTTCTCATAAAGTCATTAGCTTCCATTTGCTCCAGTCTAACTCTGAAGGAATGAATCTCCTCAGTGAACTTTTGAGATTCTTTTTCCATCTGGCAAATTCGACTTTTTAAGGCATTCTTCTCCTCATTGCCCTTTTGGGCCTCCTTTGCCATTTGAGTTAGTCTATTTTTTAAGGTGTTGTTTTCCTCAGTCAGGCTGTTGACCCTCATTTCATACTTTTCCTGCATCCTTCTCATTTCTCTTTCCAATTTTTCCTCCACTTCTCTTATTTGATTTTTAAAGTCCTTCTTAAGGTCCTCTATGGCCTGCAACCCACTCATGTTTTCCCCTGGGGCTTTTGGAGCAGGACTTCTGACCTCACAGTCCTTTTCCCACTTATGCCCCCAAAATAGGAGTCTAGGGTTGCATTTTTCTGTTTCCTTTGCCTTGGCATGTTGCCACTTAATTGCTTGACTTTTGGGCTTGTTGCCACACTATGGCTTTAAGTCCAGCTAGAGGAATTTTTGTCCCAAACGTGTGGGGGGCAACTTCCGTTTCTGGCAAGCTGTAAACCCACCCATGACTTCCACCCTAGAACACAATCCAGATCCAGGGAGGTTAAAGCAAGAGCGATTACCCCCCAAGACTAATCGCTGGATCTCCCTACAATTAATTGCAGGCCAGGAGCTGGAGCTGCATCTGAAAACTACCAAATGGAGTGTCTCCTCAGCAGCTTCCAGCCCCCAGGGGAGGAAGCTGATGCATTCCCCAAATACAGGTCCCAAAGTCCATAGGACACTAACCTCTTACTTTGTCCTAGGCATGTCTATGTTGATAATTCTGGAGTCGCCACAGCTACTGGTGTTCTGGGGTTCCTCCAGCCAGCTCTTGGCCCTGGTGCCCTGGGGCTAAAACCTCAGCTCACAGGGACCTCAGCTCCAGCTTGGCTCGGCTTCCCGCGCTCTGCGCGCTGCGCACTGCCAGCTCCCAGACTGCTGCGCTGGTTCTTCCTGCAGGGCTGCTGGGCTGTCCTCAGTGGGAGTTTAGCTTCTCTGTGTCATTCTGTGGGTGCTAGGGCTCCAGAAGTTATTCAGAGTCCCCTTTTACATAGTTTGCGGGGAATCTGGGGGCAGAGTGGCTTGGATGAGCTGTTTCTACTCCGCCATCTTGGCTCCGCCCCCCAGTGTGTGCTATTTATAATCACCATGTTTGACCATTGATTTATTTGGGGTGTGTCACAGAGTCATATAATACAACAGGATTGTACATTTTTCTCCTTTTCTTTTATTTTGAAGAACTCAGGAAAGAGACTCACCTCATTAACCCAGGTGACTTCTCTGAAAAAAAACAAAAGAACTAGTAATACCCCTTTTTTCCCTAAGGAAACAAAATGCTATCCACCTCAGAATGGGAAAGCTGTTAGGTAAGGGAGGTCATTTCAAGAGCAGTTTGCTTCACTTTTATAAAGAGATAAGCCATTGTTCAAATAGTTAAATATATAATCAGTGGTTTCTGTTCCTGCTTTAGATATTGTTTGTTAAAACAATAAATTATTCTAAAGAGCTATTTATCCTTGCCAATGTGGGAAATGAAATTACCCATGATTTGAACTATTTGAATTAAAATAACATAGTATATTCAGTCACTTAAGGCAACATAAGAATCTGCTCTGTTGATGTGTAGATTGTCCTTAACATCTTTACCCTAAACAATTTCGCCCTCTATAATACATGAAAATGATTATTGCTTTCACAATTAGTGGTACGGTGACATATTTCTTCTTTTCCTCAAAAATCAAAGTGATGTTCTTTTATTTTTCAGCAACATGCCTATTTTCCTTTTCTCCACATTCAGTTTCTTTGTTGATGCAGTTTGTTCTTCTAATCTCCTTGGCAACAAAAACCAGGTCTGAATTTAAACACTTAGAGGTAAAATTACTTGAGATTTCAAAAACTGGTAGCCTCTCCATTCTGTCTTTACTTGCTTTCTCATTAAGTAGCAATCATATCTGGGTGAGTTCAGTACATTAGTACTTAAAATATTTTTTCTCTGATTGACGTGGTATTTAAAAAGAGATGTTTTATTTGAAAGAAGGATAATTTGAGGTGTTGACTAGGTCAGAGATGCCAAAGAGAGAGGGATGTTATGCATTATCTCCTATAAATGGGAAGGGTTAAATAAACCCAACTTTCTCATGTATATCAGGGTAGCTTACCCCTAGTGAAATATTTACTCTAAAATTTTTTCAGAGTTATACCTTCCCTCTCAGAAATTACTTTTGCTTTGCTCAGACTACCTCAAACTATAGTTTGATGTCAACCTGAGATTGTGGGCGTGCTGAGATATTGGGTTAGCTTCATGTGGAAAAGCTGCAGAATTGATAAATATGTGAGACAATTAGAAGAGAAGGTAAGGTTGTTGGTAGGAGTGTGATGTGCTCCTCAGTAAAATAGAGGATATGAGTGGCTAAAACAAGGGCAGGATCTTGTTTACTAAGTTATCACCAAGCATATATTAAGCACATAATATGTGTCAGATGCTGGTCATACACGCATAGTTGAAAATGGATTTCAAATTAGAATTAAGCCAGGATGCAGAGACAAGAAGGAAATAACTTCCAGTCATAGGGATCAGTCAGGAAAAATGCTCAGAATGAAAAGAGGAAATGTGATTTATGAGGAATAGCAAGGATTCCAAAGTCACTATATTATAGAATATGTGGAGGACATAAAAGTTTTAAGAAACCAGGTTATATAAGACGGATTTTAAAACCAAAGTGAGTTTCATATTTGATCCTGGAAATAATAGAGAGCCACTAGAGGGGAAGAGATGGGACAGAGAGACCAAATAGAAGACTACTGCAATTATCTAGATATCAGGAATTATAGGTTTGCACCAGGGTTATGACAGTATCATCAGGAAAAGGCAGGTGGGAGATACAGGAAAGATGTGAAGGTAAAATTGATGGAACTCAGCAATATATTTAATGTGACAGACAAAAAAGAGTAAGGAATGATGGATGACTACTAGGTTTCAAGACTAATGGACAGGCAGGATTGTGGTACTCTAACAGTAATAATATAATTGAGAAGAGGAGTCTTTTGGAGGAAAGATAATGAATTCCATTTTGATAAGATATCTGTGGGTCTTTTATTTCTGGATATCCCGTAAGCAATTGATACTGTAAGACTGGAGGTCAGGAGAGAGTTTCACCTAGATAAAGATATCATCCTCATAGATGATAACTGCTTATTTTGACTTAATGAGATCACAAAGCAATTTAGTATATAGGAAGAAGAAGGACCAGGACAAATCATTGGTGGATGTCTATCATTTGTGGGTTCAATATAGATAAAAATGCAGCAAAGAAGACTGAGAGAAAAGCCAGATAGGGAGAAGGAGAACCAAGAAAGAGCATTGTCTTGGAAAAAAAAAAAAAACACCAAAAATGTGATTGACAGTGTTAAAGGTTACAGAAATTTCACTAGGATGAAATTTCAGAAAAGGCCATTAGTTTTGGCAATCAAATGAGACAGTATTTCTAAAGTCCAAAGAAAAGTGCCTGGCCCACATGAAACAATATATAAATGCTTATTCTCTTCCCTTTCAAATACTTTCCCCTCCTAATTAAGAGAGGATCAGTTGGCTTAACAGAAGATTGGGAAGCTAAGAGAAGATTAACTAATGGATCATGGAGAAAATTCAAGGGACTGAAGGGGTCAGTAAAAACAGTCTAAAGAAGACGAGATTGAGAATTGAACAACAATTTAGTCATTCTCAATACAAGACTGATCAATATTTCCTTTAATTTGGAGTCTAGTCATATTTTACTCTATTCTTTAAAAGGGAAATATCAGATTTGGGGGCCTAAATAACTATATAAAGAGGATGTATTTAAAAAGATTTTCTATTTTTTAAGAACAATTGTCTTTTGGACATAAGGAAAACGAATGGGTATATAATATAATGTGATATAACATGTATGAATTAGTGAGTTACATGGGAATGTGTCAGTTTCTACAATGTTAATTAATGTTTATTCACATATCAACTATTTTGCAATTTGTAGGGTTTCCCTGTGTTTTCACTTATTTAATGTATCATATTTCTCAAATCTATTTCTTTTTTTTTTCCCATGGGCTCAGAAATTAGATAAGTTCCTTTTGTTCCCAGAGGGCAGAACTAGAAGTAAGGGGAAGAAGTTCAAGAAAGGTCAATTTAGTCTCAACGTAAAGAAAATCTTCTACAGCTGAAGCCATCAAAAAGGAGGATGCATTAGAATGCATATGCCTCGAAGAAGAAAAACATATGTAAGGGATATTCCCCTTTTATCAGAAAATAGGAGTGAAATTTAAGGTTACATTATGATTTTAAACATGATTCTTCAATTTTGATGGAGTTATATCCCCTCTCAGCATGGATATTCAATAGGTAAAATGGTGGTTTGCCACGTCACAGTAAAGAAACACTCTCTTAATCCCTTATGAGCCTTCTGTATTTAGTCTGAAATAAAGAAAAGATGCTACATATATACTATCCCATATATTTTACAACCTAAATATTAAACATAAAAGGACTAAACATATATAAACATAAAAATGTTGCATCCTCCTCTGCTGTTTTTGTGATGATAGCAAAACACATAAACAATCAAGATCCTTATATGACACTCTAAGATTATAAATTGCACAGCAATTTATACATGGTAAAGGAATACAGTCAGAGGTTTCATATTTTAATTCATAGATTTATAAATAAAATTAGTGTAGAGAAGGTCTTTAATAAACATATAGGGAGTCCCTAGAGAATACCAACATATGTAAAATGATGTCAAAAAGAATAGTCACTTCAACAAAGGTAAAAGTTCTTGAAGTAATAACCTGTATCTTCTTCTATTCCCCTGGCTATTTCCTCTTTGCCAATTTCTTTGTTTACCTAAAAAAAAATTCTGAGGGCAGCAACAAGATGGTGGAGTAGAAACAGGACTTCTGCAGGACTCCTGCTCCCATCTCCTCCAATTCATGTAAAAAATGACTAAACGAACATTGGAGATACAGAACCCATAAAGTGACACAGAGAAGCTAACCTACCACTGAAGACAGTCTGGCAGGCCAGAAGGAAGGGACCAGCACAGCACTCTGGGACTCAAGACCAGCCCCACACAAGCCAGAGGTTTTACCCTCAGAGTGGCCACAACCAACCATTGGCTGGAGGGACTTCAGATCACCAGCAGCTGTGGTGATTTCAAGAATTATCAAGCCATATATGCTAAGGACACAGTGAAAGGTCAGTACAGTGTGGACTTTGGGACCTGGGAGTTTGGGAGAGTGGTCTGCTCTTTGCTCTCAGGGCGAGAAGCAGCTGAGGTGCTGTGGTTGTCCAGCCACTGCCATGTGGCTACTTCCTGTCAAGTCTGAGGGGTAATTGCTATTGCTTTAACCTGCTTGGGTCTGGATCACTGTCTAGAGGGGAAGTCATGGGGTGTATGAACAATGTGCCAGAGCATATGGAGGCTTCAGAGGAAGCAGCCAAATAATAGGTCCAGCAACTGCAAAAACCTCAGCAGTTGGGACAAAGCTTCCTCCTGTGGTAGCAGAGTTCAACTGTGGCAAAAGGTTCAAAAGTCAAGTAATTGTGTGGCAACATGAGCAAACAAGGGAAGCAAGGCTATCACAGCAGTGTGACTTTGGATTCCTTTTTGGGTGACAAAAAAGATCAAAACATGGAACAGGAGGAAGACAGTGACGTCAGAACTCCTGCAAAAAAAAGCTTACATCAAAAGAATAACCTGCTTAGAGACCATGGAGAAGCTTAAGAAGGATTTTGAAAAAAAAAAAAAAACAAATGAGAATAGTGGAAGAAAAAAATGGGAAGAGAAATGAGAATAATACAAGAACATTATGAAATGAATTCAAAAACCTGACTGAAAAAAATAACACCTTAAAATAGACTAATTCAAATGGCAAAAGAGGCTTAAAAAGCCAATGAGGAGAAGAATGACTTAAAAAGCTCCATTTGCCAGATGGAAAAAGAATCTCAAAAGCTCACTGAAGAAAATCATTCCTTCAGAATTAGCCTGGAGCAAATGGAAGCTAGTGACTTTATGAGAAATCAATATAATATTAAACAGATACAAATGAATGAATACAAGGGAATGTGAAACATCTCATTGGGAAAACTACTCACCTGGAAAATAGATTCAGGAGAGAGAATTTAAAAGTTATTGGATTACTTGAAAGCCATGATCAAAAAAAGAACCTAGACACCATCCTTCAAGAAATTCTCAAGGAAAATCACCCTGATGTTTTAGAAAGAGACAGCAAAATAGATGTTGAAAGAATCCACTGACCACCTCCTAAAAAGATCCCAAAGAGAAAACTCCTCAGAATATTATAGCCAGGTTCCAGCATTCGATATCAAGGAGAAAATATTATAAACAGCCAGGAAGAAGCAATTTGAATATTGTGGAAAAACAATCAGGATAACACAGGATCTGGCAGCTTCTGCACTGAGGGATTGAAAGGCTTGGAATATGATATTATGGAGGTCAAAGGAGCTGGGATTAAAACCAAGAATCACATACCCAGCAAAACTGAGTATCATGTTTCAGGGGAAAACACGGTCTTCAAAGGAATAAAGGATTTTCAATCATCCTTGATAAAAAACCAGAGTTGAATAGAAAAATTTGACATTCAGATACAAGAAGCAAGAGAAGCATGAGAAGGTAAACAAGGAAAAGAAATCATAATGAACTTATCAAAGTTGAACTACTTACATTTCTATACGGAAAAAATTATAACTGTAACTTATGAAACTTTTCTCAGTATTAGAATAGTTAAAGGGAATACACATACATATATATCTATATGGACATATATATGTACATATGTATGTGTATATACATATATATGTGTGTGTATATATACACATATATATATACGTGTATATATGTATATATGTGTGTATATATATACACACATATACATATGTACATATATATGTCCATATAGAGGGTATATGGGCATATGAATACATATGTGTGTTTATATATGTGTACATGTATACATAGACAGAGGGCACAGGACTAATGGAATAGGAAGGGATGATACTTAAAAGGTGAAATTAAGAGATGAGAGAAGAATATAATGAGAGGAAATGGGGAGAGATAGAATGGGGTATATTATCTCATATAGAAGAGGAAAGGGAAACTGCTACAATGGAGGGGAAGAACAGGAAGGTAAAAGGGAATGAGTCAACCTTATTCTCATTGAATTGGGTTTAAGGAGGTAACGAGGTACACACTAAATAGGGTATCTAACCCTAGAGGGGAGTTGGGGGAAAGGGGATGAGAGGGGGGATGATGGAAGTGAGGGGGGGATTATGGATGCACCCACTTTTGATAAGGGACAGTATCAAAGTAGAGAATAGAACTAGTTGGGGGTGGTAGAGAATTGAGGGAAATATAGGCAGTCTTATACAATATATCCTATGAAAATGTTTTGCATGGGTACACATGTACAAACTATATTGAATTGCTTATCTTCCCAGTAAGGGTGGGTGATGAGGGAGGTAGGGAAGGAATCTGGAATTCAAAGGTTTAAATTAAAATGTTTAAAATGTATGTATTTTATTATTATTTTATATGTAACTGGGAAATAAGATATATAGGCACTGGAGTATAGAGATCTACTGTGCCCTACTGGACAACTGGAGGGGGAATGGGGGAAGATATGGTTGAGAGCAGATTGGGGGAGGGAATATTCATTCAGTGGAATCACTGTTTTGGGGTGGTGGGTAGGGGAAAAATGGTGAGAAAATTTGTAACTCAAAATCTTGTGTTAATGAATGATGTAAGCTAAAAGTTAAAAAAATTTAAAAAAAAATCTGCCCTGTACTTCTTGTCCTAATGAGTGACTTTCTTTCCTGGCCTTCATTTAAAAAAAACCCAACTAGGGATTTGCTGGCCAAAAAAAAAAAAAGACATTTACATGCTCAAGGTAAAAAAAAAAGTGTTCACATAGCACACTTTTAAGTTTAATCTGCATAATTAAACTTTCTTAAATCTAGCCAATAAACAAAGCAATAAATCCAATCCATATTTGTGGTGACTAATTTCAGGTGTGTAAATAATTGGTTCTTGAAGTTGCTGGGAGCTTCTGCAGCACATTCCTGGTTCCAGTTATGTTTCAATTCATTCTGTATTTGCCAACTACCTCTGTGCCATTGTATGTATAATCCTTTAACTTCAAGACCTTCTCAATTCTTGAACTTTGAAAAAAAATGATCAAATTGCTTCATAATTTATACTGAAGGAAGTGTGTCAATTTACTTCTTTATGAGTCCCCTTGTAATTTGCCAGGAAAGGTTCCCTTCCTTGGTCACCAATAGCCTTTTTTGATTTTCTTACTCACTAACCTGTAAATTTCTTTAGGACATATCCTTAGCACTTTTCCATTTTTAATACTCATTAAATCCTTAGTAAATGCTTGTAAAAATGAATTTATCTTCACCTCGGCAAAATTTCAAAAATTCTAATATACTCAGTGATTCCAGTTTTTCTCCTCTCACTATCTTCTCAAATCACTACAATTTGAATGGACACCTCTTCATACAATTGACAATACTCCCTCCAAAGTTAGCAAGTGTTTAATTGTCAAATAAAATTTGTCAAAAAAAAAAAAATCGACAGCCCTTGCATTTTTGACTTCCATTACATTTGACACTTTTGACAACCCTCTCTATCTGAATACATCTGTAGACATCTAGATTGATCTGTGGATATATTAATTGATTGTTAGATCTCTATCTACATTTATATCTATATAAAACTAACCGTTTTCGGACTTTGACCAGAAGTTCATAAGACTCCAAGGTGTTAACAATTGCCAACTTCATTTAATCTCCTTACCAATTGTTTAACCTGATTTTACTTTCCTGTAGACTTTTTATCTTTGGTGAATATTTTACTTCATGATTACTGTAAGTTTTATTAAAGAAATTATTTGTCTGACATCTCAGGTTCTAAATAATTCATTGTAACACCACTCTTCCAATAACACAGGCTTTGAACCTTGGGGTCATACAAGACACCTCACTTTCATTCACCAAAGTCAGCCAATCAGTTATCAAATCTTATTATTTATTTACTAAGAGAATTTCCCAGATAAACCCTTTTCTTTACATTCAGATAACCATCAGCTAAGTTCAGGTTCTCATCACCTCTTCCCTTGACTAAAATAATAGACTCTTTTCCCCTATCTAAAATCTCTTGGTATTCTAATCCATTCTCCATACAGTTCACAAATTGTAAATGTAACTATCCCTTCAATAAATTTTCTGGGTTTCTTTTTTTCTAACCACTACAAATGAATAATTCATCTCTATGATAATTAAATCTTCAAAATATGAACCCTCTCTTTATTTCCATTCTTCTAATACATCACTACAGTCTACATGGCCCAAGTTCTATCAATGCAAGTCTGCCTGCTATTTTTTGCATATAAATAGTATGGCATACCAAAAGCCAAGATGGTAGAGTAAGCAGTAAATTGTTATAACTCTCCCATATTCACCTCTCAACAACCATAAAATAGCAACCTGAAACAAATCCTGAAACAATAACAACAGCAAAAAGATTGAGTGAAACAATCTTTTACCCCAAGAAACCTGGACATTTTGTAGGAAAGCTTAAAGGGGAAGCTCAGTCAAGGACAGGAAACATCCCAGCAAGCCAGCAGCAAGCTATACTTCAGTAAACCAGTGGTAGAACCTAAACCCAAGTGCAGTGAAGCAACGTAGTGGAGCAGATTCCATCTCTTAGAACCACCACATGCTTCAGCATAGCCCTGGCCAAACAGGCAGCCTCTAGGAGGCGGACCATCACATAATTCAGTGTAGCCCTGGGAAATATGGAAACCATCCCCACCTCCTCCACTGACCTCAGCACATGCCAGACATTAGCACGAGGACACTGATTCAGCACCAGGTAAGCTACCAGATCCCTACTGCTCAAGCAGCACCAACTAACCCCCTACCCTACTCCCTCAGCACAGCACTAGGGATAAGGGTCCTCCATAGACCTCAGGGCAATATCAGTCCAAAACCAGGTAAATGGCCAGGGCTTGAAGACACTGGCACAAGAAGCCTGAGATAATGCTTCTTTCACCATGGGGATAAAAGTTCAAATTGAAAAGAAAGGAAAAAGAAGTGAGAAAATGATGAGTAAATAACAATAACAACAAGAGAATCTGACCATATAAAGCTATTATGGTAATAGGGAATCTGAAGATACAAACTTAGAAGAGGATAAAAATATCAAAACACATATGGGCAAAGCCCCTAACTAAAATGGGAAGTGGTCTTAAACACAGAAAGAACTCAAGGAAGAATTAAAAAATGAACTTTAAAATCATATAAGAGAGGCAGAAGAAAAATGGGGAAAAGAAATGAGGGTAATGCAAGAGAATTATGAAAAAAAGGATCAACATCTTAGAACACTGCTGAAAAAGTCAAATTGGCGAGATGGAAAAGTAGATACAAAAATCCATTGAAGAAACCTAATCCTCAAAGAATATAATCTGCCAAATGGAAAAGAAAGTACAAAACATAATTCAGAAAAACAATACCTTATAAATTAGAATTGAGCAAGTGGAAGCAAATGATTCTATGAGATGTCATGAATGAATCAAAAAAATTCCAAAGGCAGAAAATAATGAAGGAAAATGTAAAATGCCTTATGTGAAAAAATAACTAATCTGGAAAACAGATCCTGAAGACACAATGAAGAATCATTGGATTATCTGAAAGTTATAATCAAAAAGAGGACCTGCACAACTTCTTTCAAGAAGTTATCAAGGGAAATTGCCCTGATGTCCTGAAACCAGAGGAAGGAATAGTCATTGAAAGAATTTACTAGTCACTTCATGAATGAAATACCCAAACAAAAATGCTAAGGAATTTTATAGCCACATTTCAGAACTTTCAGCACAAGGAAAAACAAAATAATCCAAGTGAACAGGAAGAAACAATTCAAATTTCAGGGAACCAAAATCAGGATTACAGAAGATTTAATAGCTACAACATTAAAGGAAAAGAGGTCATGAACATTGTAATCTGGAAGGCAAAGGAGCTAAGACTACAACCAACAATCACCTACCCTGTGAAATTAAATATAATATTTCAAGGGAAAATGGTCATTCAATGAAATAAAAGAATTTTAAGTTTTCATAAAAAGACTAAAAATCAACAAAAAATATTTTATTTCCAATATCAAGATTCAAGGGAATCCTCAAAAAGTAAAAAGGGCAAAGAGAACAGGGTATTCAAAGGAGATGAATGGTTTACATCTGTACATGTGAAGATGGCACTTTTAACTTAAAAAAACAGCAATAATGGTACAGATAGAATGAATATACATAGGCAGATGGTAAACGTATAAGGTGAATTTGAGGGAATGACATAAGAAAATAATTACAAATGAGAAAGAAGAATAGATGGGATGCTGAAGTAAGGGAGAGGTAAAATGGGGTAAAGTATTTCACATAAAGAGGTGTTAAAACACATTATTAGTGGAGGAAAAAGTAGAAAGGTGAGCAATGGGCATCATTTGAACCATACTCTTATCAGTATTACCTCAAAGATAGAATAATAAACATAATTAGTTGAATAAAGAAATATGTCCTACCTGAAAGGGAAGTAGGAGGTTAAGTAAAGGTGTATGTGTGAGGGGAATGGGGGGAACTGACAGAAGAAAGGGAAGATGGGAAGGGTAGTATAGAAATGCAAAAAATTGGCAGGGGGCAGAGGCAAGATGGCAGAGTAGAAATAGGATTTCCATGAAGCTCCAGTTCTCACCTCCTCAATTCATGTAAAAGGTGACTCTGAAGAAACTTTGGAGCTACAGAACCCACAAAATGACACAGAAAAGCTAATCTCCCAGTGAGGACAGCCCAGCATGCCAGCAGGAAGTGGCCAGCACAGCTGTCTGGGAGCCGAACCCAGCTCCAGGTGGGCCAGAGGTGAGCCTGACCAGCCACTGGCTATATGGACTTCAGATCACCAGCAGCTGTGGTGGTTTCCAGAATTATCAACACATAGATGCTAAGGACTCAGTGAGAGGTCAGTGTAGTGTGGACTTTGGGATCCAGTAGTTGGGAGTGTGGTCAGCCTTTGCCCCCAGGGCGAGAAGCTGATAAGGTGCTATGGTCATGCAGCCATCACAACTTGGCAGCTTTAGCTCCTGGCCTGCACATTGTAGGGAGACCAAGCCACTAGTCTGAGGGGTAATTGTTCTTAATTTAACCTGCTTGGATCTGGATTGTGGTCTAGGGTGGAGGTCCTGGGGTGCGTGACCAGCTTGCCAGAGTGTGTGGAGGCTTCAGAGAGGTCACCCAAATAATAGCTCTAGCAGTTGCAAAACCCCCAGCATTTGGTATGAAGCT